>VZQC01015016.1:514687-524897 GCA_009823505.1 Rhizomys pruinosus | reverse complement strand
GGTTTTTTTCGAGACAGGGTCTCCCTGTAGCCCCAGCTGTCCTGGAACTCACTCTGTAGACCAGGCTGGCTTTGAACTAACAAGAACTGGGCTGGAGAGATGGCTTAGCAGTTAAGAGCGCCGACCGCTCTTACAGAGGACCCGGGTTCAATCCCCAGCACCCACATAGCGGCCGAGAACCGTCTGAAACTCCAATTCCAGGAGAACTCCAGTTCCAGGGGAATCCGACGCCCTCTCTGACCTCCGTGGCATTGCACGACACGGGTGCACAACCTTGCATGCAGACAGTACATTCATACACATACAGAAATAAAATTAAATAAAAAAAGATTAAAAAAAAAGAACTGAAAGGTCAGTGGGGCTATAAGGGGTGAGAAGTGGGAGCAGTGACATGGGGTCATGGGACACAGGTTCTATAGCTCTCCTGCGCTGTGCCGAGCTTACCTTTTCATCTGTGGGCATCAGAGAGCCACAAGGGTGCTGCTCACCAGGCAAGCAAGACTCACTCCAGGTGCCAGGCAGGAAACAGAGGGCAGAGGCAAGAGTGGAAATAATACATTTTCTTTTGGGGGGGCTGGAGAGATGGCCTAGCGGTTAAGAGCACCAACTGCTGTTGCAGAGGACCCGGGTTCGATCCCCAGCACCGACATGGGGCTGAGAGCCGTCTTTGACTCCAGTCCTGGGGGGATCCGCCACCCTCTTCTGACCTCCACGGCATTGCACAACACGGGTGCACAGACCTACATGCAGACAGTACATTTATACACTTAAAAAATAAAAATAATAAAAAAAAAACAATACATTTTCTTTTTTGAAAATCGCAGTAGCGTGCCTGGCATGGCTCACAGTGTAGCATTTAGAATTCCTCTCTCTCCAACACTGGACAAGAGTAGGAGTTTGTTGAGTGAATAAGTATGTAGCAGTCCATAGGACGCCTTGCTCTCCAGAGCAACCAGCACACAGGCAGCCCTCTATTGCATCACTTGGACCAGCAGTGTCAGCATTGCTATCTGCTAAAGGTACAGAATCTCAGCAGAGTGGAGCAGTGCATGCCTATTGTTGCAAACTCTGGGGCTGAGGTGGGAGGATTTTGAGTTAGAGCCCCACATAGGGAGACCCTGTCTAAAGAAACAAACAAAATGCAGAGTCTCAGACACCATTGCAGACATGCTGTATCCAAATCTTTTTTCTTAGGGGCTAGCAGGATGTCTCAGCAATTAAGAGCACTGGCTGCTCTTGCAGAGGACCCAGGTTCAGTTCCCGACACCCAAATGGCAGCTAAAAACAATCAACAGCCAGGCATGGTGGTGCACGCCTTTAATCCCAGCACTTGAGAGACAGAGCCAGGCGGATCTCTGTAAGTTCAAGGCCAACCCGGTCTACATAGTGAGTTCCAGGATAGTTGGGGCTATAGGGAGACCCTACAGTGTGAGTGCTGGGATTAAAGGCGTGTGCCACTACGCCCAGCAAAAATCATAATTCTTTTTTATTTATTTATTTTTTTGGTCTTTTCGAGACAGGGTCTCCCTGTAGCCCCAGCTGTCCTGGAACTCACTCTGTAGACCAGGCTGGCCTTGAACTCACAAAGATCTGCGTGCCTCTGCCTCCTGAGTGCTAGGATTAAAGGCATGCGCCACCACGCCCGGCCAAAAATCATAATTCTATGAATGGTTCTAATGATAATAGTACAAAATGGCCAGAACAGGACCTGAGCCCAAACAGCCAGGCCTTCCTCTCCCCACTGCTCAGATGTGTGGAGCCAGAGGAACAAACTGTGGGTATCCAGAGACCAAGGACTGTGATCCACATACCAGATTTACCACCAGCTCCAGGCAGAGTTAAGCTCATGTCAAGCTAGCTTTCAAAAGCTTGTAGACTTTGGCCAGTGGGCAGGACTCTTGTTAGTGCTCAGCCAGTTTTCCTTTGAAGTGCACTAAATAAATTTTTCTTTCTGTTAAAAATAAAAGCAAGCTTAGCCGGGCGTGGTGGCGCACGCCTTTAATCCTAGCACTCGGGAGGCAGAGGCAGGTGGATCTTTGTGAGTTCAAGGCCAGCCTGGTCTACAGAGTGAGTTCCAGGACAGCTGGAAAAAAAAGGAAACCCTAAAAAAAAAAAACAAAAAAAAAAAAAAATAAATAAATAAATAAAAAAAAATAAATAAAAGCAAGCTTGAAGAGAGCACAGGCATTTAGAAAGAGGAGGAGGAGGCTTGGACTACTGGGCTTAACTTGAGCACAGTTCCCTGAGGAATCAAAGCTGTCCAACTACCCAGGCTCAGCCTTCTGCTGGGGTTGGGGTAGGCTGTAAATATTCATTCAAACAAATTCTGCCACCTGGATCTCCCCATGTCCTCAGGAAACACTGGGGAAAGAGCATCAACCCGAGCGGGAGAGCGAGTGTCGAGAGTCCTTCAGGAATGTGCTGCTTAATGCCACAGTATAGCCGCTGGTTGGAAAGCCGAGTTCACTAGCAGGCCATTCCCCTTAACTTGTGGGCTCAGTTGAGGTCAAGAGTAGAAATGTCTAAATAGTTATAAACTATAAATCAGACATGTTCAAGTTCAACAGCATTTTTTTGCAGCCCCTGGGGTGTCCAAGGTCCACTTGCCAACAGTAGGGGCTGGGAGCTAGGGACAGAGGGAGTGCTCCTACCTTCCATATGGGCACACACACTTGGACTCAAGCATTCTTTGCTGGGATGGGGTGTGGCTGCAGGAAAACCAGAGGCAGAGGCAGCCCATCTGGACACAGGACACTGGACACTATTCACTAGGGGGATCTACAGGCATTAATTCTTTTTTTTTTTTTTGTCTTTTTGAGACAGGGTCTCCCTTTAGTCTCAGCTGGCCTGGAGCTTGCTATGTAGACCAGGCTGGCCTTGAACTCACAAAGATTTGCCTGCCTCTGCCTCCTGAGTGGTGTGATTAAAGGCGTGCACCACCACGCCTGGCAGGCATTTATTCTTTCCTAGGATCATACTTTCTGTTCAAATCAGCTTTCCAAAGATGGGTTTTACTACTCATTTTTTTCCAGGTAGGACACCTATTGTTTCAGAAAAAAAATGAAGGATTGGAGAAGGAAACAGATTTGTCTATTGCCACAAAGCTGGGAAGATCTGGGAATGAGAGTCCCAAATGTAAGGAAAAGATACCTTTGTCCGGGGGGCCTTGCTTTCATCTTTGTTCCCTAGTAAGGAAGGAAATGGAGTAAAAGGAGGGAAGGTCTGTTCAGCGTCCATCTCATCAAACCAGAGCTGAGATCAAATCCTCATTCAACCAATAAACTCACTCCTGTCTCTCGGAGTCTCCATTTCCTTATTATGGGCAATAAGAATATTTTGGGTTTCTTTTTTTGAGACACGGTCTCCCCTGTAGCCCCAGCTGGCCTGGAACTCCCTATGTAAACCAGGCTGGCCTTGAACTCACAGAGATCCACCTGCCTCTGCCTCCTGAGTGGTGGGATCAAAGGTGCGCACCAATATGCCCGCTACCTAAGATTATTTTAAATAGATTTCAGTCTAGGCATGGCATTACACTCCTGCGATCCTAACACTTGGAGGATAGGGTTAGGAAGATGGGAGATCAAGGCCAGCCTTGACTGCACAGGGAATTCAAGGCCAGTCTAGAATCCATGTAGTGTGAGACTCTCTCAAAAAAGTCGGGGATTGGGGAGGCTAAAAGAGTAAGACAGGATGGAACACACCTACAACCCAACATCCAGGGGGCTGGGGCAGGGATCCAGGCAAGCCTGGTCTACATACCAAGTAAGACAGGATGGAACACACCTACAACCCAGCACCCAGGGGGCTGGGGCAGGGATGCAGGCAAGCCTGGTCTACATAGCAAGTTTCAACCCAGCCAGAACTATATATGAAGACCCCATCTCAAAACAACAAAAACAGCAAAGTAGCACACAGAAGACCCTGGGTTTGATTCCCACACTGCAAAACTCAACAGGGAAAGAGTGAAGGACTAGAATTTTCAAAGAAGACACAGATGGGTGGACAGCAAGTCCAGGAACAGACCCTCAACACCTTGGTCATCACATAGTTGCTCTGGTCTGTAAGTCTCCTTTCTCTGAGGACTTAGGCAGGAATATCAAAAATTCAAGGCCTGCTGAGCTACAGAGTGAGTTAAAGGTCAGCATGGACAACTTAGATCCTGTCTCAAAGTTTAAAAAAAAAATCAAAGCTGGAGATGCAGGTCAGTTGTAGAGCACTTGACTGGCATGGGGAGAGCCCTGAGGTTGGTTCCCAGCCCTATACAGACCTGGCATGGTGGCCCATATGCACATTGGGGAGGTAAAAAAAAGAAGATCCAAAACTCAAGGTCTGTCCTAGCTAGCTACATAGCAAGTTCAAGGCCAGGCTGAGATACATGAGAATCTACATTTAATTAATTCATTAAAATGTAAACAGGATGGAGATGTATCTCAGTGGTGGAGCACTTGTCTAGCAAATGTGAAGCCTTAGGTTCAGTCCTCAGAACTGGAAAACAATTGTCAAAGAATGTTGAAAATTGGCTAGAGTGTTTCCAACCTGTTGTGCTGCCTGCGGTTGAGCAGTGCGCTCCGGGTCCCCGACTTTCCTGCACTGTCCTCCATAGTGTGGTGGGCTTTGGGTGACCCAATGATATGGGAGTCATTTCTGCTCCTGTAAGTACCCCAATACAACTCATTGCTCACCAAAATAAATAAATAAAATAAAACAGGCTGTGCTGGATAGCTTTAGTGTCAATTTGACACACCTGGATTGAGGGAGCCTCAATTGGGGAATTGGCTCCATTGGACTGGCCTGTGGCCACATCTATGGAGTATTGTCTTGATTGTCGAGCAGTGTGGGAGGGCCCAGCCCACAATGAGTGATGCCACCCTGGGCAGGTTGTTGTATATGGTATAAGAGGGCAGGCTGGGGGCTGGAGAGATGATCTAGCGGTTAAGAGCACCCACTGCTCTTGCAGAGGACCCAGTTTCAATCCCCAGCACCCACATGGCGGCTGAGAACCGTCTGGAACTCCAGTTCCAGGAGAACTCCAGTTCCAGGGGAATCCGAGACCCTCTTCTGACCTCCGCAGCACTGCATGACATGGGTGCACAAACCTACATGCAGACAGTACATTCATACACATAAAAAATAAAATAAAATAAAAAAAAAAAAAGAGGGCAGGCTGGGCATGGGCCAGGGGAGCAAGCCAGTAAGCAGTGTTCCTCCATGGCCTGTGTTTCAGCTCCTGCCTCCAGGTTCCTGTTCTGAGTTCCTGCCTTGGGCTCCCTAAATGATGAACTGTGACCCAGGAGATGTAAGCTGAATAAACCCTTTCCTCCCCAAGTTGGTGTTGGTCAGTGTTTTGTCACAGCAATGGAAGACAAACTAGAACACAGGCCTAAGAGATGACAGATTTGGAAGAATGTTGTGTAGTTTTAACTTGGAATCATATGATTCGGCCTTCATAGCTATACAGTCTTTAGTAAAACTGCTTCTCTTTTCAGCCTCATTTGCAAAATTCGACACCACACCAGGCTATGATTACACATTTTTAAATGCCATCAGGAGGCAGAGGCAGGTGAATCTCTGTGAATTCGAGGCCAGCCTGGTCTACATAGTGAGTTCCTATGGAGCAGTAGGAGCTACAGGGAGACCCTGCCCCGAAAAAAGAAAAAAAAAAAAAAAAAAAAGAAAGAAAGAAAAAGAGCAGCCTCTGAGAAACCTGGGTTCAAAGCCTGCCCTTCTCCTTCCCAGTGTCCTGACCACATGAGCCAGGTCACAGGTCCTTCCCTGGAAGGGGAGGCGTGGTGCAAAGGTTCAGTGATGGACTGTAGGTTCCATGCCTGGCCTAATTCAAGGTGTTCCAAATCAACAGGTCTGTGTCTCCAGGAAATCAAGTCAATCTGCTAATTCAGTCAGATCAGATGTTGCTCCAAACAGCACTACTCTTGCTGTGTCAGTTCACAGCAAGCTTACTGGAGCTTGAAGCTGTCTGCATCAGGCCTCTAGGCATTTCATTAGCTCTGCAAGCTTCTGGGAACCAGGAAGATTTTTTTCATTGGAAGCTGAAATCAGCAAGATAACACCAGCCAAGGTTGAAGATGCAGTTCAGTGATAGAGTTCTTCTCTGGCATGCACAAGGCTCTAGGTTCAATCCTCAGTACACGCATGTGCATGTGGATGCACACGCACACAGAGAAGAGAGAGAGAGAGAGAGAGAGAGAGAGAGAGAGAGAGAGAGAGAGAGAAACTATTCTTACCCAAAATTTAATTTCCATGGGCTTCTGTTTACCCTGAAAAATGGAAGTAACAACTCCCACTTTCTAAAATTTCTGCAAAGATTAAATAGAAAATGCCTGGTCTAGGGCCATTGAGACAGCTCAGCAGGTAAAGTCCTTTTCACCACGCCTGGTCACCTGAGTTCTAGTTATGTAAATCACCTGGTGGAAAGAAATAGCTACTTATTCTCTGACCTCCACAAGCATGCTGTATCAGGTCTATGCATGTACACACTTGCACACACACACACACATACACATGCACATACACACACAAGCACACTAAATAATATTTCTTTTTTTGAGACAGGGTCTCCCTGTAGCTCCAGCTGTCCTGGAACTCACTATGTAGACCAGGCTGCCCTTGAACTCACAGAGATCTGCCTGCCTCTGCCTCCCAAGTGCTGGGATTAAAGGCGTGCACCACCATACCTGGCATAAATAAAGTTTTAAAATAAGCTTTTCTGCCGGGCGTGGTGGCGCACGCCTTTAATCCTAGCACTTGGGAGGCAGAGGCAGGTGGATCTATGAGAGTTCAAGGCAAGCCTGGTCTACAGAGTGTGTTCCAGGACAGCTGGGGCTATAGGGAGACTCTGTCTAGAAAAGACCCCCCCCCAAAAAAAAAGAGTCATGGTCTCCCTCCTCCTCCCCCCCATACACATACCATGGTGGAGGGAGTGCTGGGCATGTGGTGGGTCTCAATAGGTGGGCTACCTCTTCTTCCGCTTCTGCTTCACATTTGTGCCCTGGACAGGCCATGGTGACAGACCCTCTTAGGATTCCCCTCCTGGAGCATTCTTACTACCATTTCTCCATGATGTGGGAAGAACTGAGAGGCAAATTAAGGGATCAAATCCTGCACCAGACTTCCTGGAGCTGGAGCATCATGCTGGTCTAATTTACTGGTTGAGGAATGGAGTTCTCTGTCAGGGACAGAGTCCCAGGGCTAGGACCAGAATTAGCCAGTTTGCCTTTTTGCTGGGACTCTGCCTTGACCCAGGAATGACATTAGTGACTTAGCTTCAGAAACCCCCAGGCTGGGAGTCACCCAGGATGACCTGGGTCCTCCCCAGACTCCTAATCTCTAGGTGCTATTAGTCCATGAGTCACCTTCCCCATCTTGCTTCCTGGAAGGGCCTGGGCAGGGACAGGGCAAGAGGCACCTCCCTCTGGGCTTCCCCGACTGGGGCACACCTCTGTTCTACCAGGAATCAAGCTGGCTTCTCCTAGCCTGAGAATTCCGAGATCTGCTATTGCCCTCAAGACCAGTCCAGGGCTCCTCCCAGGGGAGAACATGGGGTGCAGATCCAGGGCCTGGAGCCCCAGGATCTGCACCCCATGCAGATCTGGGCTCTGCGCTTTCCTAGCCACCTGGTTTTTGGATTCCCTGAGTCCCTGTGTGTATGTTTATATGTGTATATATATATGTGTGTGTTCATGTGTGATGGTGTGCATGTATGTAGGTACATGTATACCTGTGTGTATATGTATGTATATATGTATTTGTGGGTATGGGTATGTCTATGTATGTATGTGTGTATATTTGTGTATGTATATATGTCTGTGTCTATGTCTATGTGCACATGTATGTGTGCATGTGTTTGTGTTTATACATGGATATGTTTATGTCTGTGACTATGTGCATGTGTAAATGTGTCTATATCTGTGTGTGCATGTGTATGTATAATACATGTGTGTATGCATATATGTGTGTGACTATATGTGTGTGTATGTCTGTGTGCATGTATGTGTGCGTGTGGTGTGTGTGTGTGTGTGTGTAGACCAGAGGTCATATTCAGATGCTGCCCACCTTGTTTTTTGAGGCGGAGTGTCTCACTGGCCTGGGACTCCCTGAGCAGGCTAGGCTAACTGGTTATCAAGCCCCAGGAGTTCATCTGTCTCGGTCTCTCCAGCTCTGGGATTACAAACAACAGCACTGGGATGGCAAGCTTATGCCCCATACCTGGCTTTACACGGGGATCAAACTCAGGTCCTCATACATGTAACAAACACTTTACTGACTGAACCATCTCCTCCAGCCCTCCATTTCATTTTCCTTTCTTCTTTTTCTACTTGTTTGTCTGTTATTGTGTCAGAGTCTCTCGCTATAGCTGGTCTTTTTTTTTTTGTCTTTTCAAGACAGGATCTCCCTGGAACTCTAGGTGTCCTGGAACTCACTCTGTAGACCAGGCTGGCCTGGAACTCACTCTGTAGACCAGGCTGACCTTGAACTCACAGAGATCCATCCGCCTGCCTCTGCCTCCCAAGTGCTAGGATTAAAGGCATGCACCACCACGCCGGGCTTAGGCTGGTCTTAAACTCATGGCAATCCTCCTGCCTCCACCTCCCAAGTGCTGAGATTTCAAGCATGATCCACCATTTCTGGCTAGACTCCCTTTCCTCATTTGCAAAATGATGAGACTAAACCTTCCTACAGCTGGGTGTGGAGGCACATGCCTGTTATCCCAGCACTTTCAATTGAGGCTGGAGGATCAGGAATTCTAGGTCCAGGCTAAGCTACATGGTGAGTTGGATGCTAGCTTGGGTTACATAAGACCCTGTCTCATAAAATAAAATAGATTAAATTAAATAACATAAATAACAGAGAGCAAAACTTTCCAGTAGGGTACAGTTACCAAATCTATATATATCCTTTTCCTACGCGATACCATTCACAAATAACCAGATGATTCTAGGAGCAGACAGGAATTTTATGCAATGGTTAATGGAGAGGAGGAGCCCACACTCTTGAGGGACTGTTTCTTCCAAAAGACCTAGGCCAAGTGTTTACCAAGGCTGGGATATGTGGGTGTGTCCCACAGCCATCAGAGCCTGACAGGAAGGAGATTTCCAGGAATCCAGACGCCGCGCCTTTTCTTTTCTGGGTATGCTCCAGATCTGTCATGACAGCTGGTAGGCAGATTATTTATTTATCATTATAATAAGATTGTAATGATCTAGGGCTGGAGAGATGGCCTAGCGGTTAAGAGCACCGACCGCTCTTACAGAGGACCCAGGGTCGATCCCCAGCACCCACATGGCGGCTGAGAACCGTCTGAAGCTCCAATTCCAGGAGAACTCCAGTTCCAGGGGAATCCGAGACCCTCTTCTGAACTCCGCGGCGTTGCACGACACGGGTGCACAGACTTGCATGCAGACAGTACATTCATACACATACAAAAATAAATAAAATTAATAAAAAAAAAAAATGTGTTCTCAATGACAGTTCCCCTAAATTGTTTATTATACTGAAATTTGGGGGAGTCATGGAGGAACAGAGTTTAAAACTGGATCATCAGGGCCTGCTCTAAAGTTTGGGTGTACTTGTGCCATCCTCTGCCCCACACTAACGGGGCAGGCACTACCTCAGCTATCACAAAAGATACAAGGACAGACATTCAAGTAACATTGTACAAAGGGCCAAGTATTGGGAGCATTCCATCTGTTGACCTGTGGCTCTCAGCTTTGGCGTAATCACTTGGGGAATTTTTTGAAACTATTAATGAACCAGCTGTGATAGTACACATCTATAATACCATCATCCAGGACACTGAGGCAGGAGGATCTTGAGTTTAAGGCCAGCCTGTACTGCATAAGAAACACTCATCTTAAAAAGAACAAAACAAAAACATGAGAGGCTGGAGAGTTGGTTAAGTGGTTGAAAGCACTTACTGCTCTTGCAGGGCATCCAGGATCAGTTCCAGCACCCATTATCAAGCAGCCCTCTACTTCCTGTAACTTTACTCCAGGGGCCAAATGCCCTCTGGCTTCCCAAGCACCTGCTGTACATTCGTGGTATACATAAACTAACAAAAGCATACAAACATGCACATAAATAAAAAATAATCTTAAAAAATTAATACCTGTGCCCAACTCTAGAGATTCTGGAGATTCTGATTATTCTCTCTCTCTCTCTCTCTCTCTCTCTCTCTCTCTCTCTCTCTCTCTCT
>VZQC01015016.1:502611-514255 GCA_009823505.1 Rhizomys pruinosus | reverse complement strand
CAAAAACCCAAAAAAAAAAAAAAAAAAAAAAAAAAAAAAAAAAAAAAAAAAAAAAAAAAAAAAAAAAAAAAAAGGACAAACAGACAGAATCCCAGGGGCTTGTCGGATCAGCACTAATCACAAGGGACAGTGAGTCCCTTGCCCAAACCTTCACTAATCAGTGGGGTTACCCAAGATAACTAGGGTGAGGGCTGAGCTGGGTGTGTGACTCACTGTTCACCTACAACTAAGTTACAGCTTTTATGATATTTTCTCACCATCGTCTACTTGGCTCATATTCTTCTCCTGGAAGGAGTAAGGGGAGGCAGGGTCTCCTGTAGCCCAGCCTATCCTTGAACTTGCTAGGTAGCTAAGGCTGGCCTTAAACTCCCAAACTTATTGCCTCTACCACCAAGTGCTGGGATCACTGGTGTGCTCCAGAGCACCTACCTCAATGCATGCTCCCAGGTCCATCCTATACCAAACTGTCTGAGGTGAAGGAGAAAGCAGAGAACAAACAGATGCCTCATCCTTAGGGCGTTTGTGATGAGATCTACCGTGTCAGCCCTGGTGGGACACCATGCTTGCAGTTTTACTATTGGCAAAGCACTTCTCACCCTCTCTTACTCCATCCTTCCACAAACCTCCAAGGTCAGAATTTAAATCCACAAAGAAGGAAAGTAAGACTACTCAGTGGCCCAAGGTCAGGTGTATAAGCTAGACTGAGCCCTTGGAAGGCCTGCAACAGTCACCTCCTATCCCTGGCTGGTACCCAGAGGGAAGGGCCCTTTTCTCTGGTTGTCAATCCCCACCCTAATACACTGGAGAGGGCACTGAACACCTGGAGCACAGCCAGGCACTAGGTCAGAGTTACGTGAGAGCTGCGGAGGTATGTGTGGGAGAGGCCTGCTGGCTTCTTTATTCCTCATTCATAAACAATACCCAGCCAGCCATTCTGGTGGGCGAGCCTCACATCTGGACTTTCTGCCTGTGAGGGACTGCTGGTACGACACTAGGCTCTGTATCCTGAGCACCTGAGACTTGATGTTGAAACTGTTTATGGGCCTAGCTCTTTGTACCAATAACACGGTTCCCTTCATCACCCTCTGGGGATATGGCAGTGAGCGAGTTCTCATGTGCCCAGCTGTGTTCCAGACACCTCCCCCCCCCCCCCACTCCTCAGCACTCTTGCTGGAGAGATGACATTGATAATTTGGGAAACTGCACAGAGAGTACATAGACATTTGCCAAGATCACAGAGCTAGTAAAGCAAATGGCATTGAGCTCCCAGAGATCTAAGCAACACTGCCTCTCATCAATGTAGTCACTTCTCAGTGAGCTGTGTGAAGTCACCTTGACACTGCCTTGGTCTCAGAAAAGAGAGGTGCTCTGTTCCCAGGGAACAGAATATTCGGCCACGAGAAATTCTTTCTAAGCCAGGCCTACTCAGGAGGCTGAAAGAGGAAGATTGAGAGTCTAAGGCACGCCTGGACTGTAGTTTCAAGGCCAGCTTGGACAATTTAGCAAGAACCCTGACACAAAATAGAAAGCATGGGCCAAAGGGATGGCTCAGTGAATAAAGATGGCTGCTGCTAAGCCTGAGGACCTGAGTTCATTCCCTGGGACCTGCATGGTGGAAGGAGAAACCAACTCTCACTAACTATCCTCTGATCTCCACACATGTGCTTGTGGTTCACTGGTGCACATACACACACACACTCACACACACATACTCACACACACTTGCATACACGTTAAATAAAGTAAGTAAAAGACCAGGCATGGAGTCACAGCCCTTAATGCCAGCCCTTGGGAGGCAGAGGCAGGCAGATCTCTGTGAGATTGAGGCCAGCCTGATCTACATAGCAAGTTCTAGGCTAGCTGGGGTTACAAGAAGACCCTGTCTCGGGGCTGGAGAGATAGCCTAGCAATTAAGAGCACCAACTGCTCTTGCAGAGGACCCGGGTTCGATCCCCAGCACCCACATGGCGGCTAAGAACCATCTGTAACTCCAATTCCAGGAGAACTCCAGTTCCAGGGGAATCTGAGACCCTCTTCTGACCTCCGAGGCATTGCATGACACGGGTGCACAGACCTACATGCAGACAGTACATTCATACACATACAAAAATAAATAAAAATTTTTGTCTCAAAAAGACCAAAAAAAAAAAAAAAAAAGTAAAAAGAAGCCTAGAGACGGGTCTCAGTGGTAGAGTACCTGGCAGTGTGCAAGGCCCTGGCTTTGGCCCCAGCAGAGAAAAAAAAAAGCTTTCTGATCTTGAAACTTAGCCCAAGGAAGATGCCAGAATAGGACATTAAAAAACCTAGCTGTAGCCGGGCGTGGTGGCGCACGCCTTTAATCCTAGCACTTGGGAGGCAGAGGCAGGCGGATCTTTGTGAGTTCAAGGCCAGCCTGGTCTACTGAGTGAGTTCCAGGACAGCTGGGGCTACAGGGAGACCCTGTCTCGAAAAGACCAAAAACTAAAATAAAATAAAATAAAAAACCTAGCCGTTTGGGCTGGAGAGATGGCCTGGCTGTTAAGAGCATCGACTGCTCTTGCAGAGGACGTGGGTTCGATCCCCAGCACCCACATGGCAGCTGAGAACCGTCTTTAACTCCAGTTCCAGGAGAATCTGACACCCTCTTCTGACCTCTGAGGCATTGCATGACATGGGTGCACCAACCTACATGTAGACAGTCAGTACATTCATACACATATGAAAAAACAAAACAAAACAAAAAAACCTAACAGCTCATCTGCTTTAGTGCAGCCGGGGGCCATGACCCCACTTGGCTCCCTCAGGACATCTGTGTATCCCCCTTGCCCAGTCAGGACTGGGACCCTCCTTACCTGGAGCAGGGTACAACTCAGCTGAAGGCTCTGTGTGTCCTTCCAGGTCCAAACCCCAGCCTGGCCTCTGTGCTGCTGCCTGCCAATTGCAGAAGTGAGGAAACAGAGCATATCACTGCCAAGTCACCCCTGGGAGGAAATGCAGTGACCCCAGGGCCCCTCCGACCGATGCTACAGGAACTTCTAAGCTGAGCCAGCCAGGATCTGGGTACTACAGAGACTTCTCAGAGAGCAAGGGACCGAGTGGGTGTGAGCAGTGGCCCCTGGGCCAGGGCATGGGGAAAGGAGAGAGAAGAGAGACCGAGGCAACCCCGTGGGCTCAGGGAGAACGTACTGGGGAAGAGATTCTGGAAAGGAGGAAGAGAAGGAGGGAGAAAACAGGAGCGGTGAGAGTAACGAGGGCTACAGGACAAAGATCAGGGAGTGACAGGAGAAAAAGACCAGCTACGGACAGCGAGGCTGGGCCTGCCTGTAAGTGCACATCATGTCTGTGTACCTCTGTAGGCAGAGAGTCGGAGAGGGAGAGGCCGCTAGATGGAGAAGTAGGAGAAGAGTGCTAGGAGGGGCAGCTGTGGTCATTAAGACTGGCCAGGGCATCCCTAGTGACCAAGAAGCACCAAGCCCAAGAAATCCATTAGGACTCAGAGCCTCAGGCTGGAGGAGACTTCTCAAGATCCTGAGCTGGAATTTGGCTACCAGTGAATTCATGGGAGTAAGGGTGAACCGGTAAGCGTGTGTGTAACGGAGCTGGGGAGGACTTCATGTACTCAAGTAAGCGAGGGGTAAGCCAAACCACCTCGCTTCCATGTCCCTCCACTTTTCACTCCTTCATTCAAAGTACCCAACCAGCAGCCCTGGGCACCAGGTCCTGTGCTAGACAGCATGTAAGGTAACAAGCCCCTCAGATAACAGCCGTCCCAATACCTTCCTACACACAAAGGGAAACTGAGGTTCAGAAAAGACCAGATTCTTACTGGGAGATGGGACAAAGCAGGGCCAGAAAGAAAGGCTTTTGAATCTTACACATTGTCCAAACCTCCTGTGTGTCTGGCCCCTTACTGCTGTTGTCTGGCCTGTGTGTCTGGGCTAGCCCCTTACTGCTGTTCAGACCCCACCGCTCTTCCTTATCAGAGTTAAAATGGCTACTTACGGGTCAAAACATCGCTAATATGTGCCTCAGCCCTAAAGAAGTAGAGACATCTGACTATGGTAGTTCACCTGGGAAGTAGAGGCAGGAGGATCAGGAGTTCAAGGTTACCCTTGGCTACATAGTGAATTCAAGGCTAGCCTGAGCTGCATGAGACCCTGTCTCAAAAAAACAAAAGAGGAAGCTGAGGAAATGGCTTTGTCAGTCATGTGCTTACCATATGAGGACCTGAGTTCAATCTTTAGTACTCATGTACGTAAGTCAGGGGTGGTAGGGCATGGTGACGCACACCTTTAATCCCAGTACTTGGGAGACAGAGGCAGGTGGATCTCTGTGAGTCTGAGGCCATCCTGGTCTACACAATGAGTTCCAGGCCAGCTGGGGCTACAGGGGAGACCCTGTCTCAAAAAGACAAAAAACAAAAACAAAAAAAAAACAAACAAAACCTAAACTAAACAAAATTCAGGGGTGGCAGCACATCCCTGCAATGCCAGTTCTGAGAAGGCAGAGACAGGTGGGATCCTGGGCTGTACACTGGCCAAATCAGTGAACTCCAGAATCAGGGAGAGAGGCTGTCTCAAAAAAAGCAGGTGACACCAGAGAGATGGCTCTTTGAGTAAAAGTGTTTGACGGCAAGTTCAATGACCCAAGTTCAGTCTCTGCAACTATACAATGGAAGGACAGAATTAACTCCTGCAAGTTGTCCCCCAACCTCTACAGACACACCATGGAACACATGCACACACAATAAGTAAGTAAATAAAGAAAGAAATAAAGAAAAATTTACAGTTAAAGAATGTAAGGTAGAGGGGGTGGAGAGATGGCTCAACAGTTAAGAGCACTGGCTGCTCTTGCAGAGGACCCTGGTTAGATTCCCAGCACCCACATGATAGCTAATGATCACCTGTAGCTCCAGTTCCAGAGGATCCGATGCTCTCTTCTGACATCTACTGGCATGGCATTACATGACAGGGGTACACTTACGTACATGTAGGGGTATGCTTACATACGCATACACACTATACTCATACACATAAAATAAAAATAATAAAAATTTTTTGGTCTTTTCGAGACAGGGTCTCCCTGTAGCCCGAACTGTCCTGGAACTCACTCTGTAGACCAGGCTGGCCTTGAACTCACAAAGATCTGCCTACCTTTGCTAGGATTAAAGGCGTGTGCCACCACACCCGGGATGGTTTAACTGGAGTTAAAGAACTGTCTTTAACTCCAGTTCCAGGGGAATCCAACACCCTCTTCACAACACGGGTGCACAAACCTACATGCAGAAAGTACATTCATAACATACAAAAAATAAATAAAATTAAAACACATATAAAAAATAAGAAATAAATAAGAATTAAAACTGAATTAGGTATTAAAAAAAAGAATATAAGAGCCAGGTGCAGTGCCTTTAATCCCAGCACTCAGGAGGCAGAGGCAGGCCAAACTCTGAGAGTTCAAGGCCAGCCTGGTCTACTATAGTGAGTTCCAGGCCAGCTGGGGCTAAAAGGAGACTGTGTCTCAAAAAAGACCAAAAAATAAGAAAGAGGGAAAGAAGAAAGAAAGAAAGAAAGAAAGAAAGAAAGAAAGAAAGAAAGAAAGAAAGAGAGAGAAAGAAAGGAAAGAACAGGAAGAAAAGGTAGAATAGAGAGTGACTGAAAAAGACACCTGACATTGACCTTAAACCTCCTCATGCACGTATACATGTGCACACACACAAAGATACACATACAACAACAACAACAACAACAATAATAACAATGATAACAAACTACAGCCAAAAACCCTTCTCTATTTCCATCCCATCACACACAGCCAGATGCACTCAGAACATGTATGTGTGTAACCCTGGCACACCCACATATATTTTGTTTTTTTTTAATTTTTTTAAAATTTTATTTATTTCTGTATGTGTATGAATGTACTGTCTGCATGCAAGTTTGTGCACCCATGTCATGCAATGCCGCGGAGGTCAGAAGAGGGCGTCAGATTCCCCCGGAACTGGAGTTTTCCTGGAATTGGAGTTTCAGACGGTTCTCGGCCGCCATGTGGGTGTTGGGGATTGAACCCAGGTCCTCTGCAAGAGCAGTCGGCGCTCTTAACCGCTAGGCCCAATATATTTTGTACATACACATACACACTCCCACCCTTAGGGTGCCCAGATCTACTCTGTCACCTGTCCAGATGCACCTCCTTTCCCACATTCAATCACCCACACATCTCTTCCCCTCAAGTCTCAAGCCATGGCCCAGGCTTCCTGTGACGGATGTTGAAATTGGTTTGGTCATTCCCTCTTCCTTTCCTCCACAGGCCTTTTGATCCCTGAGGCAACAGATGGCAGGTCTTGGCAGGCATTTTGTTTTGGTTCCTTGAGCTGGGCTCTCACTGTGCTGCACCAGGCTATCGTCAACTCCTGGGCTCATCTGAGCTTCTCACCTCAGCTTCACAGGTAGCTGGAACCACAAGCCTAGCTGTTCTCTGCATTTAACTTTCGTTCAGACTATCTCCCAGGAAGGCCAGGCCCCAGTTCTGCTGCTCAACCAGCATTTTCCTCCCCCAAATTATTTCACCTCCTTAAGTGACAAGCTCTGGCCACCACCTTCCAGGAGGGACATTGAGCCTATAAAGAACCTTAGGGACTCATCCAGCTTCCATCGGCTGGAGTCTTTAGAATATCCTGTCAAGAACCAGTCTAGGAGCCTAATATGATGGTGTATATCTGGAATCGCAGCACTTGGAAGGCTGAGGCAAGAGGATTTAGAGTTTAAGGACAATTTAGGCCACATAGTGAGATCCAGGGCATTAGTCTGGACTACATTGCTAGGGCCTATTAGTCTTGGGATGTAGCTCAGGGGCAGAGTGCTTACCTAGCATGGGCCAGGCCCTTAGTTACACCCCCAGCACAGCAAAGAAAATTAAGATCCACTAGGCATGGTGGCTCAGGCATGAAAGCACAGTACTCAGGAGGCTGAGGATCATGAGTTCAAACCCAGCCTGGGCTACATAGTGAGTTGAGGTCAGCCCAGTTNATTGTACTCATTTTTTTTGGAGAAAAACATCTAATTTATTGTCAGTGTTTTAAAATTATACTTGGCAAATTCTATTTTAATGAAATAATGCATTCCTGGTTAAAGAAAAGTATCAAAAAAATAATGGAGCACTTCATGAATTTGCATGTCATCCTTGCACAGGGGCCATGCTAATCTTCTCTGTATTTTTCCAATTTTAGTACATGTGCTGCCGAAGCGAGCACAAGAGATCCTGTCTTATAACAAGCAAAAACCAAACTAAAACAGATGGCTAAAAAAAAAAAAATCTTACAGGACTTGGGTTTACCATATTAGTAATTTTTTTTTTTTTTAATATGGAACGCTTCACGAATTTGCATGTCATCCTTGCGCAGGGGCCATGCTAATCTTCTCTGTATTTTTTCAATTTTAGTACATGTGCTGCCGAAGCGAGCACAAGAGATCCTGTCTTATAACAAGCAAAAACCAAACTAAAACAGATGGCTAAAAAAAAAAAAAACTTAGCCTGGCGTGGTGGTGCACGCCTTTAATCCTAGCACTTGGGAGGCAGGGGCAGGCGGATCTTTGTGAGTTCAAGGCCAGCCTGGTCTACAGAGTGAGTTCCAGGACAGCTGGGGCTACAGGGAGACCCTGTCTTGAAAAGACCAAAAATAAAAAAAGATGGGGTGCTATTAACACAGGAATAAACAAACAGTCCAAAGGAAAAGAAAAGAGAGCTCAAAAGCACAGGACAGAGCAAGCGTAGCCCCTGCCTGCGCTGAGGCAGCATTCAGGAGTCCTGAAGACCCACAAGTGAGGGGTCTGTACATGTGCAGGTGGTGTGTGTCTGAGTGTGTGTCTGTGTGTGTGTCTGTTTGTGTGTGGTGGTTTGTGTGACCCTGTGTTGCAGGCTTGTTGGAGGTGAGCAAGTAGCAGCTCTTCCATGTGGTCCTCCAGGTGTGTATTGGTGTACTTACTGTGTGTCTAAAGATGTGCGTTTCGCCTGGTGTGGTGGCGCACGCCTTTAATCCTAGCACTTGGGAGGTAGAGGCAGGCAGATTCTTTGTGAGTTCAAGGCCAGCCTGGTCTACAATGTGAGTTCCAGGACAGCTGGTGCTACAGGGAGACCCTGTCTCGAAAAGACCAAAAAAATAAATAAATAAATAAAAAAAATAAAAAATAAAATAAAGATGTGTGTTTCATCCTGTGAGTTTCAATGTATACCATGAGCCGGGCTACCGTGACAGTTGGTGACAGTTTGTGTGTTGTGGATAGTGTGCAGTGGTGGACTATATCTGTGGATGATGAGAATCTGTTGTGTAGGGGTTACATGTGAGAGTTATGTTTTTCTTAAGATTTTTTTTGGGGGGGGTCTTTTTGAGACAGGGTCTCCCTGTAGCCTCAGCTGTCCTGGAACTCACTGTGTAGACCAGGCTGGCCTTGAACTCACAGAGATCTGCCTGCCTCTGCTTCCTGAGTGCTGGGATTAAAGACATGTGCCACCATGTCTGGCTAAGATTTTTTTTTTTTTTTGAAACAGGTCTCCTTATAGCCCCGATGGCCAGGAACTCCCTGAACTCCCTATAGAGATCAAGCTGGCCTCCATCTCAGAGATCTTCCTGCCTCTGCCTCCCTAGGATTGGGATTAAAGGTGTGTGTCACCACACCCAGGTGGTGTGTGTGTGTGTGTGTGTGTGTGTGTGTACATGAATGCAAAGGCCAGAAGAGGGTGTCAAATATCTTAGAGCTAGGAGTACAGGTGAGCTGCCTAGCATGGGTGCTGGGAACCAAATTCAGGACCTCTGCAAGAGCACAAGGGCTGGAGAGATGGCTCAGCCATTAAGAGCACTGACTGCTCTTGCAGAGGACTCAGGTTTGAGTCCCAGCTTCCACATGGCAGCTAACAACCACTATAAGTCCAGTTCCGGGGATCCAGCGCCCTCTTGTGATCTCCACTGGCACTGCATGACATGGGTGCACCCACCTTCATGCAGGTGTTATACTCATACATCTTAAATAAAAATAGTAAAATATTAAAAACAAAACAAGCCAGGCGTAGTGGAGCACTCCTTTAATCCCAGCACTGGGGAGGCAAAGGCAGTCAGATCTCTGTAAGTTCAAGGCCAGCCTGGTCTACATAGTGAGTTCCAAGACAGCAGGAGCTATAGGGAGATCTTGTCTCAAAAAGACCAAACCAAACCAAACCAAACCAAACACTACAGTTTCACATGGCCCAGACTGGCCTCAAAATTTCTATACAACTCAAAGTAACTTTGAATTCCTAATCTTGCCTCTATTTCAAGTGCTGGGGGTTACAGACAGGGGCCACCAAGCCCCCCTGTGAGAGAAAGTTATGTCTGTGTATATGTTAAATGTCTATGAAGGCTAAGAGGATGTATGGTTTTCTGTGTGTGATTTTGTGTGATGTGTGTATGCATGGTGTGTGTGTGTGTGTGTGTGTGTGTGTATGCTGTGTGTGTGTTGTATGATGTTTATGTATGTGTGTGCTGTGTTCGTGCTGTGTTTGTGCTTTCTGAGTATACTATGTGTGTGTGTGTGTGTGTGTGTGTGTGTGTGTGTGTGTGCTCTGTGTGTGTCCAGGAGGGAGATTAGTTGGAGTATGTTAAACATAACCCAGCTCAGCAGACCCCGCCAGTGCCTGAGGCAGACAGACAAAGCACTTGCACACAAATCTTTCACCAAGGCCAACTGCTTCTTACCTGAACAGCAGTGAGGACACTGGTCCAGTAGGTGACAAAGAGGCTGAAGAGGAGGGAGGCCACTGAGCCTGTTTCCGTGAAGCATGTTTCTTTGAAGATCTCTCAGGGAGCACAGAAGCAGGACAGGGAAAGAGGAGGAGGCAGAGAGCAGGCCCAGACCCAAGCCTGTGACTCATTTGATTCTGCCCTCCAATCCCTGTTTGCTCAGCAGTGACAGCAGAATGAAGAATCAGGGGGGGGGGGCTTTCCTGCAGGCTCTGCTGGGTGGGCAGGGCACCTGCGGCCAGGAAGCTGGCTCCCTGGGTGGGGCCCCAACCCCAAGGTCACCAGGAATACTTGCATCCAACTGGGGCCCCATACAGCTCCATACATCAATACTTGGCCGATCTGTTGCTGAGCCCTCTTTACACACATGCGCCTGTGAAAGAGGATTGTCTAAAGGGATGAGGGCCCCAGTGTAGGGAAGACTGAAGAGGTGAGGGATCCAACCTAGGGAAGATTCAGCCTCATCCTCGGGAGCCTGAACTTCAATGAGACAGTCCCAAATCCAGATAGCCCTGCGAGAGAAAAGAAGCAAAGGTGATTTTAGATGATACCTTTCTCTGAGTGACACACAGAGGATTATAGAGGGGCCCTGCCCAAAGGCACCCCCTGACCAATGAAGAAAGAACCTTGCTTTCAGGAATACTCTGACTGATAGGAAAGAAAAATGTGTGTCTTCTAAAGCCACTTCTAGCTGAGAGGGGGACAAAGCTCTCTCTGTACTCGTGAGCTTCCAGTTAGAGATCATAGACCCTCCTCCCTCTAAGGAGCCCCTTGTCTGATAGAGGACCATAATTCTGGCAAAAGCCAAGGACTTGTCTGGAGCTCCACCTTTGCACAGAAAGCCATTCCGAATCTCCCCTCACCACATCCTCACCCGGGTATCAAGTGGGCTTAGCAGGAAACAGAAGCAGCCCACAGAAGAATCAAAACAAACCCATGCCCCAGGTAGACGGTCTCAGAATCTGCTTTATTGTGGTTTGATTGCTACCTCAGGTCCTCAGCTTTAGGTCTCCAGTGAAGGTTTCTGAGCCTCAGTTGTCTGGATCAGCTTACAGTAATACATACTCCCTCGGTCATATCTAGTATGAGGCCTGACATATGAAGAGATTTTGGAAATGAAAAATACTGTATTGGATTTGAGATCTCTTGAGCCCAGCGGCAGGAAGAGGGGAAGACAGGTAGGAACTGGGTGCCTTGGCGAGCTGATTGCTGATCCTTTGGTCCTGCTGTCTTTGGTTTGATTGGCCTTTGTGGCTGTGAGGTTGGAGTTGTCCCCCCGGCTGGGATTGAAGGTGTGGTCTTTGGCTTGATTAGATCTAGTGGCTGTGGGGGCGGAGTTATCCTCCCAGCCAGTATTAAAGGCACGCTTGTGTGACTCTTGAGATTTGAGATCTCTTGAGCCCAGCGGCAGGAAGAGGGGAAGACAGGTAGGAACTGGGTGCCTTGGCGAGCTGATTGCTGATCGTTTGGTCCTGCTGTCTTTGGTTTGATTGGCCTTTGTGGCTGTGAGGTTGGAGTTGTCCCCCCGGCTGGGATTGAAGGTGTGGTCTTTGGCTTGATTAGATCTAGTGGCTGTGGGGGCGGAGTTATCCTCCCAGCCGGTATTAAAGGCACGCTTGTGTGACTCTTGAGATTTGAGATCTCTTGAGCCCAGCGGCAGGAAGAGGGGAAGACAGGTAGGAACTGGGTGCCTTGGCGAGCTGATTGCTGATCGTTTGGTCCTGCTGTCTTTGGTTTGATTGGCCTTTGTGGCTGTGAGGTTGGAGTTATCCCCCCAGCTGGGATTAAAGGTGTGGTCTTTGGCTTGATTAGATCTAGTGGCTGTGGGGGCGGAGTTATCCTCCCAGCCGGTATTAAAGGCACGCTTGTGTGACTCTTGAGATTTGAGATCTC
>VZQC01015016.1:474889-496910 GCA_009823505.1 Rhizomys pruinosus | reverse complement strand
AAAAAAAAAAAAAAAAAAAAAAAAAAAAAAAAAAAAAAGAAAAATACTGTATTGTCAGGTGTGGTCTGTACATGTCTGTAATCCCAGAACTCGAGGAAGCTGAGACAGAAAGATCATGGGTTAAAGACTGGCTTGGGTTACATACAAAGACCCTTCCTAGATGGAGGGAGGAAGGGAAGGAGGGAGTAAGGGAAGGAGGGAGGACCAGGCGTGTTGGTATACTCCTGTATTCCTAGCACTCAGGAAGCTGAGCAGGAGGATGAGGAATTCAAAGCCAGCTGGATTGGAGGCTAGCCTAGAATACATGAGACTCTTGTCTCAAAACAAAACAAAAATAACAATAACTGGAGCCAAGCTTGGTACACATCTATAATCCTAATACTCAGTAGACAGAGGCAGAAGGACCACCAACCACAAGTTCAAGGCCAGGATGATCTACATAGCAAGTTCCAGGACAGCCAAAGCCAGAGCTATATAGAAACTGTCTCAGAAAAACAAATGGAGGCTAGAGAGATGGCTCAGCAGTTAAGAGCACTGGCTGCTCTTGCAGAGGACCCGGGTTCTGTTCCCAGCAACCGAGTGGTGGCTCACATCCATCCAGGACTCCAGTTCCAGGGATCTGAGGCCTTCTTCTGACCTCCATTTGTATTGTACACCTGGGTGCACGTACACATATGCAGCCAAAACACTCATGACACATAAAATAAAAATAATTAGGGTTTGGGGCTGGAGAGATGGCCTAGCGCTTAAGAGAGCCGACTGCTCTTGCAGAGGACCCGGGTTCGAGCCCCAGCACCCACATGGCGACTGAGAACCATCTTTAACTCCAGTTCCAGGGGAATCCGACACCCTCTTCTGACCTGCGCGGCATTGCATGACACGGGTGCACCAATCTACATGCAGACAATACATTCATACACATAAAAAAATAAAATAAAATAAAAATTTACACCCGGACGTGGTGGCACACGCCTTTAATCTTAGCACTCGGGAGGCAGAGGCAGATGGATCTTTGTGAGTTCAAGGCCAGCCTGGTCTACAGAGTGAGTTCCAGGACAGCTGGGGATACAGGGAGACCCTGTCTCAAAAAGACTAAAAAAAAAAAAATTTTTACATTTTTACTTGGGAGGCAGAGGCAAGCAGATCTCTGTGAGTTCAAGTCCAGCCTGGTCTACAGAGGGAGTTCCAGGCCAGCTGGGACTAAAGGGAGACCCTGTCTCAAAAAAGTCAAAAACAAAACAAACAAACGAAAAGGGAAGGAATGGTAGTATATGCCTATAATCTATAATCCTACCACCTACAAGGTAGAGGCAGGAGGATCAGGAACTCAGTGCCAACCTCAACTACATAGTGAGATTAAGGACAGCCCGAGCTACATGAGACCCTCTGTCATAAAGATAAAGGAAGAAAAAAAAGAAAAAAGGAGAGAAAGTCAGAGAGAGAGAGAGACAGAGAGAGAGAGAAAGAAAGAACAAAGGGAGAAGAGGAGGAAGGAGGAGGAGGAGGAGGGAACAGCACTCAGTAATAGAAGATATGCTTAGAATGCACAAGGCACTAGGTTCAATCTTCATGGGGCAAAAAATTAAGTTTTTCCAATTTCACTTCCAGAGATTCTGCTCCCATAAGGCTGGTGCTAGAAACCAGGAAATACCATGGTCCTGATCCTGGGTGGTGCCAAGGTAGCAGCTTATGGGGTGGGCAGGGACTTAAAACCCTGTAGCTGGGTAAGCATTCCATCACCCAGAGGCCCTCCCTGGCGACACTTAGGCCTCACCAACCTCCGGAATGCTGTTCCACTGACCCAACAGGTAGAGGGAAAGGATATTGTCGTCTTGGAAGGAACCCAAGCTCTCCCAAGCCCCTACTGCTGAGGACTGGCTGTCCTTGCTGGATAGTTCCAGCCCTGGCTGAGTTAACCTAGGAGCCCATTAAAGATCAGTCTCCCAAGCCCAGCGTGGTGGCGTGGTGGCACACGCCTTTGATCCCAGCACTCTGGAGGTGGAGGCAGGCAGATCTGTGAGTTCAAGTCCAGCCTGGTCTACAGAGTGAGCTCCAGACCACCTGGGACTAAAGGGAGACCCTGTCTCAAAAAATAAATAAATAAATAAATAAATAAATAAAATAAAAAATAAATAAATATATAAAATCAGTCTCCCAACAAGCACATACATGCACACTCACACACACCCAGAGTTTAGGGGACAGCAGAAAATGCAATCCCCCTTTAGGGGCGGTTGAAATAGTGTCTCACTGTGTAGCCCTGGCTGCCTGGGAACTCCCTGTGTAGACCAGGCTGGCCTCAATCTGCCTGCCTCTGTCTCCCAAGTACTGGGATTAAAGGTGTTTGCCACCATGCCATTGTTGGCAGCCTGTCACACTGCTAACAGTGTGGCTCTACGTCGCGCCTTAAAGATGGCGCCGACTTCCTGAGATGGCTAGAGAACAACAACTAGCCACCTCTTCCGCACTAGGGCAAAACTGCGCATGACTTTGAGTCCGCACACCTAATATTCTAATGAGGCATCGGCCCCTGTTGCGCTACGAGCCCATGCATTGGACATGCAAATGAGGCATCGGACGGTGCACCAATCCAGAGCATACCCGAACCCTCTAGACTGCTATATAAGCAGTGCCTCTTCCCCATTTCGGGGTCCTTCTCACAAGAGAGCTGTACACAATAAAGTTTGCTGCAGAAGAATCCTGTTGTCCGCATGAAGTTCTTGCCGGCGAGACTGCTGCGCGCGACATGCCATGAAAACACCCTCTTAGCAAGTGTCTCTTGTATATCCTCTGTTCTCAGCTCTTTCATCCATTTCTAGTTTGTATGGGGTTGTTTTTGTTGTTGTTTTGACAGAGTCTTACTATGTAAACCTGGCTGTCCTGTAATTCACTATGTAGACCAGGTTGGCCTTGATTTCACAGAGATCTCCCTGCCTCTGCTGCTCTCATGCTAGGATTAAAGGCCTGTGCCACCATTCCTGGACCCATTTCTTATAGAGGGACACCTCACTTGGGAGCACAGGACAGGGAGGAGTAGTCAGCATATACCCTGGTGTTCTGGACATCTGTTTTCCTGACAACTCTCAGGGTAACACAAGTAGGAAAAGAGGAAGCAGGTGCTCAGGGCTGTTTGAAGACTTGCTCAAGACCTCACAGTGCAAACTTCGCCCTGCGCCCTGCAAAACTCTCCAGTAGCCCCAGCTCCACACGAGGCTGAAGCAAGAGAATTTCCTGGAGCTCAAGGTGAGCATGGGCCACAAAGTGAGTTCTAGTCCTGCCTGGGCAAATGTAAGCCCTTGTCCCAAAAATTAAAGGGGGCTGGAGAGATGGCTCAGCAGTTAAGAGCACTGGCTGATCTTATAGAGGACCCATGTTCCATTGTCAGATCCCACGTGGTGGTTAACAACATCCCCAACTCTAGTTCCAGGGAATCTGACGCCTCTTTCTGGCCTTTGTGGGCATTGCTCTCACACGGCACACTGCCAGCAAAACACTCATACACATAAAACAAAAATAAACCTTCTTAACTGAAAATATATAATAGCTGAGCCAGATGTGGTGGTGCAGACCTTTAATTCCAGTATTCAGGAGGCAGAGGCAGGCAGATCTTCCTGAGTTTGAGGCCAGCCTCATCTACATAGCAAGTTCCAGGCCGGATAGGGTTACACAGTCAGATCTGTTTCAAAAATATATATGGAGGCTTGAAAGATGATGGCTCAGTGGTTAAGAGCAGTTGCTGTTTTTGCAAAGAACCCAGGTTCAGTTCCCAACACCCACATGGTGGTTCACAACCACCTGTTAAGTCCAGTTCCAGGATTTCTTATTTTTTTCTTCTAGTTCTTATTTCTTTCTTTTTTTTAATTTATTGTTTTACATATAGTTTTTTGTACAAGATTATGTTACAAATCGAATCCAGACTCGTGTCCCCCTCCCAACCCTCCCACCCCACCAGATTCACCCTGTCAGTTCTTTGATGCAGTCCCCTCTGTTGTTCTTTCCAATATGCATCACTTCCAACAAGGAATGTTTACAACTAGGTTATTGGCACTAGCATCCACAGATGAGGGATACCATTTGTCTTTTGTTTTTCTGGGACCATGTTACTTCACTTAACATAATATCTTCCAGTTCCATCCATTTACCTGCAAAGTTCATGACGTTGTCTTTTTTTACTGCTGCATAGAGCTCCATTGTGTTGCCAGGTGTGGTGGCACATGCCTTTAATCCTAGCACTCGGGAAGCAGAGGCAGGCAGATCTTTGTGAGTTCAAGGCCAGCCTGGTCTACAGAGTGAGTTCCAGGACAGCTGGGGCTACAGGGAGACCCTGTCTCAAAAAGGCCAAAAAAAAAAAAAAAAAAAAAAAAAAAAGAACTCTCCATTGTGTAGATGTACCACATTTTCTCTATCCCCACTGGAGTTGACGGGCAGTTGGTGGTTCCCAGCCTTTGCTATTGTGGAACAGAGGCCGCATAAACATAGCTGGCAATCTATCTATACCTGTGGTAAGAAGAGTCTTGGGGGTATATACCCCAGGAGTGCTATGACTGGATCAGTGGTATCTCGTTTTTGAGTCTTCCCAAGGTTCTCCACACCGCTTCCATAGTTGGCTGGACAAGTTACCTTCCCATCAGCAATGGATGAGTGCTCCCTTTCCCCCACAACCTCGCCAGCACTTGGTATCATGTGGTTTCTTGATCTAGCTAGTCGTATTGGAGTGAGATGAGATCTTAAAGTGGTTTTATTGGCATTTCTTAATTATTAGCAACAACACTTCTTAAGATGTTTCTCGGCCCAGCTCTAATTCCGCACTTGTGAAGTCCCTGTTCAAGTATATGCTCCATCTTGTGAGTGATTCATTTGTTTTTCTTTCTCTTTTTTTGTTTCCACCAAGAACAGGGCCTCTATGGGTCCCCACGTGTCCCTGGAACTCACTCTTAGAGCAGGCTGGCCTTGACTCACAAGATCCGCCTGCCTCTGGATCCCAATGCTAGGATTAAAGGTGTGGTGCCACCATGCCCGGCTCTTCGATGTTTTTAATTTTGGTTTTTCTCCCTTTTTTTAATTTTATATATATATATGAAGTATATATAATTTTGTACAAGATTAATGTTACAAATCAAATCGAACTGTGTCCCCCTCCCTGCCCCCCACCCCCCAAAGCTCGTGCAGTCTGCCAAACATGTTTTTTTACCTTTTTCTCAGTACTTTCTCAAAATCCTTCTTTGTTTTTTTTAGTAGATTATATATTGTGTATGTTAATTCTCTGTCATATGTATCACTGGTGAAGGTCTCCTCCCAATCTGGGTTTTTCCTCTTCACTTCACTTGATGTTTCTTTGGATGTACAGAAGCTTTTGAAGTTTATAAGTCCATTTGTCAATTTTTGACTTTTAATTATTGCACAGCTGCTGTCTGATTTAGGAGTCTTTTCCTACGCCTATTTCTTGTAGGCTGCTTCCAACTTTTTCTTCTAATCGCCTTCAGATTTTGGGGTTTAACATTGAGAGTCTTGTGACTTCTGGAAGTTGAACTTTTGTTACAGGGTGAGAGGTAGGGGGGTTAATTTCATTCTTCTTACAAGCAGTGATCCGAGGTTTGCCACACACGTGCTGAAGATGCGGTCTTTCCTCCCATTGTGTCTTCTTGGGCACCTTTCCCAATATGAGGCAGCTGAAATTTGACGTGCTCAAGTTTGGATCCTCAAATTTGTTCCATTGGTCAAAAGGACTGTTTTTGTGCAGTACCAAGCATTTTTTTATGAATATAGCCCTGAAGTATGTGTTTGAAGTCTGGTATAGAGATACCTGTGTAATTGCGCTTTGTCACTCAGGGGTTCTTTGGCTATTTGGGGTCTTTTGTTTCTCAAATGAAATTAAAGGACTTTTTTTCCAAACCTGTGAGAAACTCTTGGGGATTTTGAGATTGCAGTAAATCTATACAGAGTTTTGGTGGGTAGAATGGACATTTTTTAACTATATTAATTTTCACTATAATCCGTGAGCATGGGAGGTTTTTTTCCCCATCTTCTGATGGTCTTCTTCAATTTCCGTCTTCAAGGGTTAAAATTTTTTGTTGTAGAGCTCTGTGGTGTCTTTGGTTAGGTTTGTTCCTCCTAGGTATTTTATTGTTTTTGAGGCTATTATGAGTAGGAAGGGACTCCTTGGTTTCCTTCTTCAGTTGCTTTTTTTTTTTTTTTTTTTTTTTTTTTTTTTTTCTATGTTAATTTTTTATCCTGCCATTTAATTGAAGCTCTGAATTATTTCTGGAATTTTTCTGGTGGAGTTTTTAGCACCCTTAAGTAAACAATCATAAAATCAGCAAATAGGGATAGGTGTTGACTTCCTCTTTTCCCAATGAGAACTCCTTTAATTCCCTTTTTTTTTTTTTTTTTTTTTTTTTTTTATTGCTCTAGCAAGTGTTTCAAGCACTATAATTGGAAAAGAGGGCTGGAGAGATGGGCCTAGAGGTTANTAATATATGAAGAATTGAAGATGTAATAAGAAACCTCCCAACTAAAAAAAGCCCAGGCCCAGACGGTTTCATGGCAGAATTTATAAACATTTCAAAAAGAAAAACGCATTTACTCAAATTGTTTAGAAGGCATTATAAAACAGAAGGAATCCTACCAAATTCCTTCTATGAAGCAGGCATCACTCTAATACCAAAACCACACAAAGATACAACTAAAAAGGAGAATTATAGGCCCATCTCCTAATGAACACAGATGCCAAAATTCTAACAAGATACTGCAATCGCATACAGACCCACATCAAGAAGAATGCATCCCAACATGACCAGATTGGATTTATACCAGAGATGCTGGGATGTTCAACATATTAAAATCAACAAATACATCAAGCATATAATAAATGGACTGAAAGAGTAAAAAACACATGATCATCTCCAATTGACACAGAAAAGCCCCTCTTGACAACAAAATCCAGCCATCCCTTCATGCTTAAGTCTAGAGGGAAATTGGATTGGAGGGATCATTCTCAATGTAATCAAAAGCCATATACAACAAACAAACAAACAAAAAAAAAAAAAAAAAAAAAAAAAAGGGGGGGGGAAAATGGAAAAAAACAGAAAGCATTCCCTTTAAAGGTAGGAACTCAGAAGGCTGCCCCTGTCACCACTTGCTTTCTTTTTTTTTTTAAATTTTTTATTAATTTTATTTATTTCCTGTATGTATCGTCTATGAAATGTACTGTCTGCATGGCAACGTTGTGTACTGTGTCATGCAATGCCACAGGGGTCAGAAGAGGGCTGTCTGGATTCCCCCTGGTACTGGATTCTCCTGGAATTGGAGTTTCAGACGTTCTCAGTCCACCATGTGGGTGCTGGGATTGAAACCCGGGTCCTCTGTAAGAGCAGTCAGCGCTCTTAACTGCTAGGCATCTCTCCAGTCACCACCTTTTCTTTTTTTTTTTATTAAATTTTATTTATTTCTGTATGTGTATGAATGTACTCGCCTGCATGCAAGTCTGTGCCACCGTGTCGTGCAATGCCCGCGGAAAGGTCAGCAAGAGGGTCTTGGATTCCCCTGGAGCTGGAGTTCTCCTGGAATTCGGAGTTTCAGACGGTTCTCGGCTGCCATGTGGGTGACTTGGGGATCGACCCAGGGTCCTCTGTAAGAGCAGTCGGTGCTCTTACCGCTAGGCCAATACTCTCCAGCCCTCCTTTTCAATATAGTGCCTTATGAAACACTTGTTAGAGCAATAAGGCAAGAAATAATGGGGAATCTAATAAGGAGTTCTAATTGGAAAGAGGAAGTCAAACTATCCTTTTTGAAGATGATATGATTGTTTACTTAAGGGTAATGCCTAAAAACTCGACCAGAACTCCTCAGAAATAATTAAGAAGCTTAATAAAATGGCAGGATAACCAAAATTAACCTACGAAAAAGTAGTATGCCTTTCTTTTTACATATACAGCAAGCTACTGAAGAAGGAAATACAAGGAGAACTTCAACTCATTTAAAATAGCCTCAAAAACATAAATACCCTAGGAAAAAAACCTAACCAAAGACAAGACCAAAGAGCTCTACACAAAAAAATTTTAAAACCCTTGACGAAGGACTGAAGAAGACCTCCAGAGATGGGAAACTTCCATGCTCATGGGCAGAATTAACCATTAATATAAGTAAAATGTCCATTTCTACCCAAACTCTTGTATAGATTTAACACTGCAACTCTCAAAATCCCAAGAGTTTCTTTCTACAGGCTTGGAGAAAAAAGTCCTTATTTCATCTTGGAGAAACAAAAGACCCCAAAAGCCAAACAACCCACGAGTGAAAGAGCAATACAGGAGGATCTCTATACCAGACTTCAAACAATACTACAGGGCTATAGTCCAAAAAACAGTGGTACTGGTCACAAAAAATAGTCCTGTTGACCAATGAACAAAAACTGAAGATCCAAACTTGAGCCATGAACAATTTCAGCGCCTCATATTTGACAAGGTGCCAAGAAGACACAATGGCAGGGAAAAGACAGCATCTTCAGCAAGTGGTATTGGCAAAACCTGGATCACTGTTGGTAGTAAAGAATTAAAGTTAAACCCTATCTCTCACCCTGTACAAAAGTCAACTCCAGATAGATCAGAGACCTCAACGTGAAACCCAAACTCTGAAGGCGATAGAAAGAAAACGTTGGCAGCAGCCACAAGACATAGCGTAGAAAAGACTTCCTAAATCAGACGCAGCGTGCCAAGAATTAAGTCAACAATTCGACAAATGGGACTTCATTAAACATCAAAGCTTCTCTACATCCACAAAGAAACAATCAAGGAAGTGAAGAGAAAACCCAGAGGTGGGAGGACGATCCCTTCACACACAGGTACGTACTGATAAAACCATTTGTTTGGGGACCACAAATCTTTTTTTTTCCAAAAAAAAAAATTAATAATAAAAGAAATAAAAAATTTGAAAAGCTGAGAAAAAGTAAAAACACTGTTTTGGCAATGCACGAGCTTGTGGTGGGGGGGGGGCCTAGGGAGGGGGACACAGGTCGAGATTGTGATTTGTAACATAATCTTGTAACAAATATATATATTCATATATATATATAACAATTAAAAAAGAGAAAACAAAAAATAAAAAAAAAAGACCGCAAAAAAAGGTGGCACACCAGTTAATCCTAGCAACTTGGGAGGCAAGGCAGAGGCAGATACTTGTTGAGTTTCAAGGCCAGCCTGCCTCAGAGTGAGTTCCAGACAGCTGGGACCAAGAGACCGGTCTTGGTGGAAAAAAAAAAAAGAAGAAAGAAAACAAATGAATCACTCAAAAGATTGAGCATAATAGCTGAACAGAGACTTCACAAGTGAGGATTAGAGATGGCCGAGAAACCAATTTAAGAAGTGTTTTGTTGCTAATAATTAAGGGATATGCAAGTTAAAAACCACTTTAAGATATGATCTCACTCCACAATAAGACTTGCTAGGATTAAAGAAAACAAATGATACCAAGTGCTGGAGAGGTTTGGGGAAGGGGAGCACTCAATCCATTGCTGTGGGAAGGTAATACCGTTGACAGCCACTAGGAAAGGGTGTGGAGAACCCTTGGAAGACTCAAAAACGAGCTTACCACCTGACGCAATCAATACCTACTTCTGGTAATATACCACAAGACTCTTCTTACAGCAGAGATATATGCACAGCTATGTTTATTGCAGCTCTGTTCACAATAGCAAAGAGCTTGGAACAACCAAATGCCCGTCAACTACTGACAATGGACTCAGAGAAAATCGTGTACATGCTACACAAGTAGCAGTATCTTTTTTTTTTTTTTTTTTTTTTTTTTTTTTTTTTTATCTTTTTGAGACAGGGTCTCCCTGTAGCCCCAGTGTCCTGGAACTTGCTATGTAGACCAGGCTATCCGTGAACTCACAAAGATCCGCCTGCCTCTGCCTCCCAAGTGCTAGGATTAAAGGTGCGCACCACCACTCCTGGCCTAAATATTGCATTTTATTAAGTTGTAATTTTATTCAGGTTATCATAACCTGAATAAAATTGGTACCCTAAATTTGGTTTGTGCCCAAAGGTGGGCCTTTCAATTATGCACCTATCTCATAATTATGGCTTTTAGTGATGTCACTCTGAGACAGTGCCAGAAAAGGGGAAATCCAAGTCTCTCAGAGCCTTGCAGAAGTTAAGAGCAACTAACATTTTTAATATCTGCATTGTTTGTTCTTAGGTGGAACAGCTCCCTCTCTAGAGTTATTGAGATGTCTAGCACTACTTCTTTTTCTCTTTCTTTTTGTAGCTTTTAGGACAGCTGGAAAACACAGGTCCTCCTCCAGCTGACAAGGAAAAGATCACATCTCTTCCAACAGTGACAGTAACTCAGGAACAAGTTGGTAAGTTTGTTTTCATATTTATTTTGTCATTCTATGACTTCTGTTCAAAATTTTAGTACCTTCTATACCAAAAGACTTCTGGTGAATCTGCAGTCCTCTAAAATTCCTGATGGTGCCAAATATGGGAGGTACCTGTTCCTTCAAAAGATTAACCAGCAGCTACTTCCTGAGCAGTTCCGATCCCTCTTTTTTAGGTCCCATTGGAAATAGCGAGGTACAGGTATATATAAATCTTGATTCTAATCAATACAAGAACTTACTAGAAACAAAACTCATTAAAAATGTAAAAAGTGTTGAAAATAGTGTTGAGCCATGCTACTGACCTTAGGGAAAGGGTAAGAACAAACAAGAGGCTAGGCATCTGATTCACAGTGTGTCAGGTGCAGTTAGGTAAATAGAGACATTGTTTTAAATGTATAAAATGTGTCTACTACCTAAAACATCTTGAAACTTCTCTTGTAGCCACAAGGTTTTCAACAACAAGGCTCTACCTTTAGTGTTCATGCACACACTCATGCGTTTTTTTGTTTGTTTGTTTTGCTTTTTCTGAGACAGAATCTCCTTGTAACCCCAGCTGGCCTGGGACTCACTATGCAGACAGGGCTGGCCTTGAGCTCATAAAGATCTACCTGGCTCTGAATGCTGAGACTAAAGGCCTGTGCCACCATGCCTGGCATATTCTGATGTTCTTAAAATTGGTTCATTCTTCCTAAAGAAGAGTTTTGTGGGTCTTGAAATGGAGGATGAGGGAGTTTAAGTGATCTTAGGAAGGTTCATATGAAAGTAATATGTTAAATAGAGTAAGAAGGAGGGAGAGAGGGAGGGAGGGAGAGAAAGAGAGAGAGGAGAGATAGAGAGAGAGATTGAGACTGATGGATTAAGAACACTATTGCTGCAGTCCAGGTGGGTTTCCAGTGATGGTAGCCATGCTGATGGAAAGGAAAGGATAAATTTAGAAGTTCAATTAATTTCTATGTTTATGAATGTTTTGCCTGCATGTATATAAATTCACCCAAAGGGGCCAGAAGAGGGCATAAGATCCCCGGGAACTAGAGTTACATATGCTTGTTAGCTTCCATGTAGGTGCTGGGAACCGAACCCAGGTCCTCTGTAAGAGTAGGCAGTGCCATTAACTGCTGAATGTTCTCTCCAGCCCCCTGGTACGGCTTAAAATTTTTTTATTTTAATTGTATTTATTTATGTATGTGTATGAATGTACTGTCTGCATGGAGGTTTCTGCACCTGTGTCGTGCAATGCCATGGCGGTCAGAAGAGGGTGTCAGATTCTCCTGGAACTGGAGTTCTCCTGGAATGGAGTTTCAGATGGTTCTCGGTCGCCATGTGGGTGCTGGGGATCAAACCCAGGTCCTCTGTAAGAGCAGTCGGCACTCTTAACCACTAGGCCATCTCTCCAGCCCCCATACTTTTGTGTATTTAAAAATTTTTCATAATCTTTGAGCTTTTTAGTTGCTCTGTGTTGTCTTCCAGGTCTGATATTCTTTGTTCTGCTTCCTCCATTCTATTTCTGAGGCTTTTTCCATTCCTTTCCTCTTGATTGGATGAGTGTTTTATTTCCTTTTTCATTTCATCCTATGATTTCTTTAGTATTTCCACTTCTAAGCCAGGCGTGGTGGTGCACGCCTTTAATCCTAGCACTTGGGAGGCAGAGGCAAGTGGATCTTTGTGAGTTCAAGGCCAGCCTGGTCTACAGAGCAAATCCAGTACAGCTGGGGCTACAGGGAGACCCTGTCTTGAAAAGACCAAAAGAAAAATAGTATTTCCACTTCTTTTTGGAGTTTCTCAATCTCTTCTTGGTGTTCCTTACTTTGCTGGTTGGCTTCCTTTTTCAGTGTTTTCTCTTCCTTCCAGAGTTTGTTATTTTCTCCCTCTAGTTCTTTCCAAAGTTTGTCATTGCCTCCCTCTAGGTCCTTCTAGAGTTTTTCATTCTCTTTCCTTAGTTCTCTGACTAGTTCTTTATATTCTTTAATTTCTCTAAATAGGTCTTCAATTGTTCCTCTGAGGTCTGTTTCTTAGGTCACCCCTGGGGGGGGTCCCACTGCAGCAATCTCCTACAGGGTTGGTAGAGCTTGGTGTGGAATTATCCTGCACCTTTCCCATGTTGTCCCTTTCTCGTGTCCCTGGCATGTGGGTTTCCCTTTTTTTTTTTTTTTTTTGGTCTTTTTGAGACAGGGTCTCCCTGTAAGCCCCAGCTGTCCTGGAACTCACTCTGTAGACCAGGCTGGCCTTGAACTCACAAAGATCCGCCTGCCTCTGCCTCCCGAGTGCTAGGATTAAAGGCGTAAGCCACCACGCCCGGCTTTGCCTGTACTCTGATGCAAATCACAAAGGCCTTTTCACTGTGTTGAAGGCTCGCTTTGCTTGCCTCCTTCAGATGCCTTTTTTTTTTTTTCTCCTCATTTATGGAGTATTGACTTGTCTAGGTTTCAGGCTTTCAATTTTGTTTATATATTGGAAGTCTAATTCACTCTTCCTTTTCTGTTCTGAAGGTTCTCAAAAAAATCCACTTGGATACTCTCTCAGCAAGTTGGCGAGGTGTGTGTATGCTGGTGGTGTTTCTCTGTGCTTCAGGTGGCCCTGGCAGGTCCCTGATCTAACTACTGTGCGCTCAAGTCTCACAGTGGCAACAGGCCCACTTTTAATACCAGCTACAAGGTCAACTCCACCCGACAGCCACACCAGACAAGGATTTAACAGGCCCACTTTTAATCCCAGCTAGCAGGGCAACTCCACTCTGCCAGCCTCCCAAGACAAAGATTTAGCTATCCAACCAATGAATCAATCAACCAACAACCCAGGAGTAGATCTATCCTAAAATCTGCCTGGCTGAAGCGCCCGGCTCCTACCTGTGCTTCAGGTGGTCCTGGCAGGTCCCTGATCTGACCATTGTGCACTCCAGTTCCAGGATTTCTGACACCATCTTCTGGCCTGTGGGGGTATAAGACAGGTGCACATACATACATACATGCAGCCAGAAACACTCATGCACATTAAAAAAAAAACCTCTTTTATATTATACATATAATAAAATTAACATATCAAAAAACAGGATTTGGGTATATATAGCTCAGTGGTAGAATGTGTGTCTCGCATGTGTGAAGGCCTGGGTTTGATCTACAGTAGTATGAAACCAAAATAAAAATAAAAATTCTCCAGTGAGGTTTGTTCTTTTGCCAATAAATGGAATGTCAGTGAGTTCACAGAACAGAAATAGAGGCTGAAGAAGCCATTTTTGTTGAAAAGGAGGCAGCTAAAGTCCAGAGAGAAGAATGGCCTGTCAGGATCACAAGGCTGGAGACTGCAAAGCAGAGAGTTTGGAAGGTCACGAGGAGCCCTCTGTTCATCCGATACTTCAGCAGAGCCCTTGGTTCCCTATTCCAATGGCAAGGCATGCCAGGAACAGTAAGGGCATTAGGAGAAGACAGAAGGGAAAACCCAGAAGAGGTTCATCTCCAACCTCCCACGAATTTCTTCCTACCTCCACTGGACCAAAGGAGGCCAGAGAGGCCTGGAGGTCGGCCTGGTTGTGGCTGCCCAGGAAGAACTGAGAGACCGCGAGCAGGGGTGAAGTGGGGTGTCTGGATGACTGCACTGCCAAAGGAATCACTGGTTGCTTTCAGTGATTACATTTTGCCTTTAAACACGTATTTCCTACTTCACACATGAAGAAGCTGAGGCTTAGTGTTGACATCATTACTGACTCAAATGCCAAGTCTGGCCCTACCTACCTGACTGGCTCCTTCCAGCTCACCTCTGCCCAGTGAGGCGTTGGCAGCAATTGGCTGTGCAGTGGGAGTCTTGGGATGGTGGCTTCATTACTCACAACAAACCACAGGAAGAGGAACGGAGTAGCTTGCTCAGCCTCCTTCTCTGGGTGCTGGGGATCTTCCGGTGAGCCTGGGCTGCCTGGAACCCCCCTTTACTTCTATGGGACGAGAGGCTGCAGAGTTTCCCACAGTCCTACTGCCTCAGTTTGGCGGTGACCAAGGCACACCCCTCCCCCTAGCTGGGTCACCCCTGAAAGAGCTGTTCCCAGCAAGGTTTGACCAGAGAGGACTACTGCTGCTTCTTCAGGCCAATCTATGGCCAAAATGTGACAAAAAGGAAATGGGAAGATGTTTGTTCGAGGAAGATGTCCACGCTAAAGCCCAAAGAGCTAAGGTGACCTCTGAGCTCCTGCCTGCACCTCTCACTCCCGCCACCACCACAGCAATGATGTCCAGTTCGATGCATGGCCATAGTCTCTGCTGTTCCTGACTGAAACATGCAAAGTCCTCTCCATGTGTCAAGATGCTGTTGTTAGCTGCTTCCAGAATAAGACTTGATGTATTAGTCAGTTTTCTGTTGCTGTGATAAAACACCAGACCAAGGAACTTATAAAAGGAAGAGTTTATTTGAGCTTACAATTGGCGGTTCCAGGGAATTAGTCCATTGTGGCGGGAGGCGTGGTGGCCGGATCCAGAGCAGGAAACAGAGGGTCACATATCGCAAAGAGCACAGGAAGCAGAGAGGAGCAACTGTAGAGCACGAGGCTTGTTAAGCTCACTAAGCCCGCCCCCAGTGACACACTTCCCCCAGCATGGCCACACCTTCTAAGACCTCCAGAAACAGCACCACCAACTGGAGACAAATGTCTGAATACCTAGAGCCTATGGGGACACTCATGCAAACCACCACACTTGATTTCTTCAGGAACAGAGGGTGCCCAGCCCAAACGAACAAGGCCTGCTCCGTACGGCCTGCCCATGTTCCTTGGCTGCCTCGCCACATTCAATGCAGATGTCCTCAGACCCACTTTCTGGCCAAGCACAGCTGGGAACTGCTTCCCCGGATGACTTCACTTAGAGGTTCTAAGGTGTGAGTGGTGCTCCACCATCTTCCTGTCGCTGAGGGGACAGGCCCTCCAGAGGACAGTAACAGGGTAAAGGCCATTTCCTCGAAGTCACTGAGCATGAACAACACCTGCGACTGCCAGTCTCCAGATTTAGGTGACCAAATATTGCATTTAGCTTTGCCAGTTACCCCTCAAACCAGAACCAAACCTGAATGACGCATCAGGGCAAGTTCACTTTGTCCAGGAAACATGCTCTCTGCTGCTGACAGGAGCAGGGGTCCCCTCAAGAGCAGCAGCTACACGGAACCCTCCTCCAACTTGGCACTTGTTCACCTATCCTATGCCCAGCTGTGAGGAAGACGGGGGGGGGGGGTGGCTGGTGTTTTACTTCCACACTAGCCTGTGGGTTGAAGCAGTAAGGACAACTGTATGTAATTATTCACATGACCTTCTACGAACCAGGACAGGCTAGCAGGGTGGCCACACTGAATCAGCGCCCTAAACCCTCTAACGTGTGAGCACCCATATGTTGGCGGTGCCACTGTTCCCACCTGGAACCCTCCGGAAGCTGCTCCCTGAACAGGACAATCTGCGCTGCCTCACTGCACGGAGCAGCTGGGTAACACGACAGAGCATGTCCTTCCCTGTGCCTTGGTCTGGTACCAGGAGTCATACTCACCCCTGGAAGTAATCCACGGGTGGTGCGGCCACTTGGAAAGACAGTAGACCATGCTTGACCACCAGAGAAGCAAATCAAAGGTGCAGTATCCATGGACCTCCCACTGCCTTCTGTAACTACCCAGCTGCTGAGTCACCCATAGGCAATGTGAGAAGCAAATGTTGCCAGGCGTGGTGGTGCACGCCTTTAATCCTAGCACTCGGGAGGCAGAGGCAAGCAGATCTTTGTGAGTTCAAGGCCAGCCTGGTCTACAGAGTGAGCTCCAGGACAGCTAGGACTGCAGGGAGACCCTGTCTCTGGGCTTCTCACCCTGTCACTTCATGTGTCACCTTTCTACTCCTTTTACACTGATCTTGTCTTCTCAAGCAAGCAGGTCACCTGAGCATCTACTGTATGCTGCACGCTTTCATGCGTGACTTTAAAGTGGTCAGTATCTTCACCTTACACAGCTGGCATACTGGACAATACGGTAACTGTCCTCGACCTACCGCCACTAACCCCCAAATCTGCTACAGTGAATATGTTTTCCTTTGGTGGTGGTGCTGGGAAAGAAACCCAGGACTTCATGCCACACCCCACTCTGAGCACCGCACCCCACTCCTGAGTTGCACCCCACTCCTGAGCACTGCACCCTACTCCTGAGCACCCCACCCCACCCCACTCCTGAGCTGCACACTGGCTAGCCTCGGCCACAGTTAATATTCCTGTATTTAATTTTGCTGTGCTCAGGACTAAATCTAGAATCTCAACTGTTCTGGGTGAGCACTCTACCATAGTACATCCACAGCCCTATATCCCCCATTTTGTAGGGTAAAGAAACTAAAATTCAACAGATTATGCAGGGAGCTAAGTATACCGCTAGCAAAGCGTTTCGGGACCAGGGCTCACAAGATGAAGGACCCGCTCTTGGATAACACCCGAAAAAGAGGACAAAGGTTTGGGTATAAAAATTTATTATACATAAAGAATATTACCGCTATTGAATGCAGACAAGCTAGGAGACAATGGGACTGGATGGAAGATGGCTAGCTCTTTGGAAAGTAAACAGGTTTAAGAGGCTTCCAGCCTCATGACACACTGATCGGTCAATCAGACAGAAGGGCATGTGCCAAACACCACAGGGTGTCAGAGCATCAAGGGACTGCCTCCCCCTTGAGTCCATAACACATTGCCTGTCTGAACTGGGGCTTTGAGGACGGTGCCTCCAGAAGCAAGCAAAAGGGCTTCCCGAGGGCCCGGGCTTGTCCCTGAAGTCACGGCAACACCAGGGTAAGAAGACATTTAATTGGATGATTTTTCACAAACTATACATGACATCTCTAACCATCACAATTCAGTGGAGTACAAAACATTTAAATTACAGGCTGTGGGAAGGGAAGGTGGCAACAGTGGTGGCACCCTCCAATCCTGGTGTTCTGTGGGTAAGGACCAGGGGAAGGTTACACCAAGCCCCTCTTTTTAATGTACAAAAGAATTACTGATTGATATTAAATTGTATTGAAAACAAAATGGACTAAAAAGCAAATGCTACTCTATGTCAGGTGGAGTGGGAGGAAAGAACGAGTCCTTGGAGGCAGGAGGGGACAGCTGGGGGGCTGCAGGGGCTGGGCCCCAGCTGGTCACTCGCGCTGCTCCATTTTTACTTTTGGAGGTCTCAGGAAGGTCCGGTTCTTCTTCTCCTTCTTCCCTTTTGTATTTGCTTGGAAATTTCGCCAACTGTCCACTCGACCATCTCGACTCTCCTAAGAAAAAAACAAAGAACAAAAGAAGTTTGAAGTGAGGAGCCTAGTTAACCAAAGGAAGGGCTGCGCTGGGCATGGTGCACACACCTTCAATTCCAGCCCTTGGGAGGCAGAGGCAGGTGGACCTCTGTGAGTCTGAGGCCAGCACAGCCCATCTCCAGGTCACCTCCAGATATGGGGAGACCCTAACTCAAAAAGACCAAAACAAAAAAAAAAAAAAGAAAAAGAAAAAAAAAAGTGGGGCTTCAACCTGCCTGCCACCTTCCTGCCCAGAGACCTGACCTGGACTGGACCTGCCTGCCCCTTATCCGGCCTCCAAAGCCCAGTCCAGTTCAGTTCTCTGGGCAGGTAGGTGGCAGGCAGGTTGAAGCCCTTCTTTTTTCTGGTCTACCAGAGCAAAGCCCTCCTCCCACCCCGAGGGACCCAGGAAAGCTCAAAGCCCCTCTCGGAGGACAAAACAGTGACTCTGCCAGCAGCAAGCTATCCACTGTGGCCCCTGGGCTACATGTTTGCTTGTTTCCTCTATGCTGAGCTACACTCCCAATCTTGGCCTGATATTTCTAACCCCCACAAAAAGCTGATGGACTCTCACAGTGACCAGCACTGTACAAACGATGAAGGGTTAGCTGGGCGTGGTGCGCACGCCTTTAATCCTAACACTTGGGGAGGCAGAGGCAGGAGGAACTTTTTGAGTTCAAGCCAGCCTGGTCCTACAGAGTGAGTTCCAGGTTTCCATGACAGCTGGGGCTACAGGGAGACCCTGTTCTCCGAAAAGCCAAAAAAAAAAAAAAAAAAAAAAAAAAAAAAAAAAAAAAACAAAACAAACAAACACAAATGATGAAGGGTTAAAACAACTTCACGAAAGACCCAGCCCACTGAACAGCCATGCTTTCCTTACCACCTTCTTGGTCCTATATGATAGCTGTGTTTAGCACTGGCCCTTGCCATCAAAAGAGAGCTTCAGAAAGCTGAGGCAGGCCCAGATTCTTGTACAGCTCCCACTCTCTACCACCCGCCCCCTCAGGAAGCAGGCCTGGAGCTCTAGACTGAGGTCCGCCCGGCACCGCACCTCGAAGTTCTTCTGCCACTCCCTCTCTCGCTTAGCTTTCTCTTGAGCTTCAATCTCCTCTTCTCTCTGTCGCTTTCTAGAGGAAAAGCAGAACACAGTATTTACAGGACGCAGACATGCAAATGACTACACAGGAACAAACAGAAAGCCCAAGTCCCCAAGTGCTGTCCAACAAGGGCTCAAAGCATTTTCACCAAGGCCTCATTCTATAACACTAAGAGGACAACTCTAATCCTAAAAAATGACCCTTCAGAGGCTGGAGAGATGGCTCAGCGGTTAAGAGCACCGACTGCTCTTGCAGAGGACCCGGGTTTGATCCCCAGCACCCACATGGCGGCTGAAAACTGTCTTTGACTCCAGTTCCAGGGGAATCTGACACCCTCTTCTGACCTCCGTGGCATTGCACGGCGTGGGTGCACAAACCTACATGCAGACAGTACATTCATACACATAAAAAATAATTTTTTTAATTAAAAAGAAAAAAGACCCTTCACAGACAGGCCTGGTGGTGCATGCCTTTAAACCCAGCACTAGGGAGGCAGAGGCAGGTGGTTCCCTGTGAATTCAAGGCCAGCCTGGTCTACATAGTGAGTTCCAAGACAGCTGAGGCTACAGGGAGACCCTGTCTCAAAAAAGACAAAAACCAACAAAAAATCCTTCACACAAACTCAAGTAGAAATAAATTATTTCTAAATACCAGTCAGCAGTACAAAATATGGAAAGTAAATTCACATCGAAATTTCGTTTTGGTATTTTGAGACAAGGTCTCATGTAATTCAAGCTGGCCTCAAACTAACTATGGAGCCTAGAATGACTTTAAACGACTGAACTCCTCTGCTGCCACCTACTCAGTGCTGGGATTCTAGGCGTGCACCATCATGCCTGGCAACCTCAGTATTTCTGATAATCAAAGGAAATCATACTGTAGAACAATAACATTTTGTTAAGTTATTACATTTTACAGTAAGTACTACTTACTCATCAAAGCTGCAGCTATAAGTCCCCCAAAAGACTCCATCTGGCCTCAGTAACAATAGCAACAAAAACTATTTAATTCCAGAAAGGAAAACACACAGCACTCCCAAATAAAAGTAAACTCCCTAAGGACAGTGCTTCTCAAAATGCAACAGAAAATTTCTTACACTGTGATTGGCTCCGATCTTAAGTGTTTTAGGTGCTAGACAAGCATTCCACCACTGAGCTATCCCCTGACCCTCTTTAACAATTGTCTTAAATGTGTCTTTAACAATTGTCTTAAATGATGTGCCACCTGATTCCTTCAGTGAGAAAATCCCCAGAGACCAGGATTAACTAATCAAGACATTTGAATATATTTAAATCCAGTTAAAATGAATACAGTTATGTGTACCTTTCATGCATTTCTTTGGCTTCTCTCTCTTTCCTTTTAATTTCCAGCTCAGCAAATAGTTTCATGGTCTGTTTGTATACTGCTTGCTTGAACTATAAGAAAATTAGACAAAGAAAATAAAAGTAAACATTTTTTTTAATTTTATTTATTTTTGTATGTGTTTGAATGTACTGTCTGCATGTAGGTTTGTGCACCCGTGTCGTGCAATGCCGCGGGGGTCAGAAGAGGGTCTCGGATTCCTCTGGAACTGGAGTTAAAGACGGTTTTTAGCCGCCACGTGGGTGCTGGGGATCGAACCCAGGTCCTCTGCAAAAGCAGTAGGCTCTCTTAACTGCTAGGCCATCTCTCCAGCCCCTCTTCTTTTTTTATGCGTATGAGTGTACTGTCTGCATGTAGGCTGGTGCACCCGTGTTGTGCAATGCCACAGAGGTCAGAAGAGGGTGTCGGATTCCCCTGGACCTGGAGTCAAAGATGGTTCTTGGCCGCCATATGGGTGCTAGGAATTGAACCCGGGTCCTCTGCAAGAGCAGTTGGTGTCCTCAACCGCTGAGCCCTCTCTCCAGCCCCTTTTTGTTCTTGTTGTTGTTATTGTTTTTTTGAGACAGTGTCTCTCTGTAGCTCCAGCTGTCCTGGAACTTGCTATGTAGACCAGGCTGGCCTTGAACTCACAGAGATCCACCTGTCTCTGCCTCCCAAGTGCTAGGATTAAAGGCGTGCTCCACCACGCCCGGCCACAAGCCTTTCTTAAGGGACAGAGCCACTTAAAATAAAAGCCTGTAATTCCCAGGCTTCCTTATAACTAGGTATGGCCATGTAACTCACAGTTTAGTCAACTGAAATGCAAGGGAAAGTGATATTACAACTTCTGGAATGTTCTTAGAGAGGGTGGTGCTTTCCTTCATTCTCCTTTGCCCTGCTATCTTGCACAAGGGTGAGGTGATAAGACATCCTGGCCAAGAAGGACGGGGCCCACACCCTTATTAGCAGAGCCGCAGAGAAAGCCCAAGACCTTGGATCCCACATGGTACAAAGCTGCCACACCAGCGCTCCTCCCAAGACAACTGCACAGAGTAGAAACGTCTCTACCTTGCTCAAGCCACTGTTCTGTGTCTCACTGTAACCAGGTGAACTTTAACCAATGTATTGAAGAACAGATAACACAGCACTGGGTAGAAGATACAAAGACAAGCCAGGCATGGTGGTGCGGGGTTTAATCCCAGCACTTGGGAGGCAGAGGAAGGCAGACCTCTCTGAGGTTGAAGCTAGCCTGGTCTAGCTTCAATAGTTTCAGGCCAGCTGGGGCTAGAGGGAAACCCTATTTCAAAAAGACCAGGAAAAAGAGAGAGAGAGAGAGAGAGAGAGAGAGAGAGAGAGAGAGAGAGAAAAAAAAAAAGTAAAAAAAAAAAAAACTTCAAAATACAGAAAAGTAAGCAAAGATGAGTGACCTAGACCCGTTTATTTTTGCACTCAGGAAGTTTGCTGAGTTGTTTTTGTTTTTGTTTTCTATAGGGCTGTTCTGGAGATAGGGTCTCACTATGTAGTCCAGGCTAATCTCACACCCAAGGCAATCCTCTGCCTTAGCCTCCAGGTGCTGGGATTCTAGGCACACACAGTCCCATAACCGACTCAGAGAGGTTTCTGAGACCCTGTCTCAAAAAAAAAAAAACTATGTTCTTTTATCCTTTAAGAGTGTTTTCTAGATTTGAGATCTCCTGCCCAGCGGCAGGTGCCGGGGCGCGGGCTGAAGAGCCCCCCACCCCCAACTGAGATTACGAAGAAGGATTTGAAGGAGGCAAGCAAAGCACGCCTTCAACACAGTAAAGAGGCATTTAGGACTCACATCGGAATACAGGCAAGGGGAAGCCCATATGCCAGGATCACGAAGAAGAGACTACACTGGAAAGGGGCAGGATAATCCCACGCCAAGCGTTACCAACCCTATGGACGACTCCTGCA
>VZQC01015016.1:449210-465908 GCA_009823505.1 Rhizomys pruinosus | reverse complement strand
AAAAAAGAGAGAGAATTAAACAGTACTAATTGTTAATGGTAGGTTACTTTGGTATAGACAACAGCATGTTATGGATGGTATGTTAATCCTGAATTACAGTTTTTTTCTGTTAAAATATGAAGGGTGATTCACTGTGGCTTATAACATCTCCTACCTTTAGAGGATGTAAGCTTGTGGACATCAAGCCATGGTTTTTCTCTCTCAAGGAGGCAGGATAGCCAATTAGATTTGGGATATACAGGCAATATGGCTGCTTCTGTGCACAGTATTTCCAGTCGAGTTGAGGTGTAGCTGGTGCTGCGGAGGAGTCTTGCTTGATCAAGGAGACTCATTATTTGCTTTATTGGTTTAGTGGATTTGGTAACACTCTCTGGTATTAGAGATCCATCGTAACTTGCAAGTGTGTGGTCTACATACATCTTTCCCATGTTAACGGTTAGGTCTTCACAGCAGGGCTTATTGCCTCTCTTCTTGCAGGTATCCAGTTTAGAGGCAAGGAGCCTTTTACTTTTGTGGGGGCTTTGGATCCCCTGGCAAATCTCCTTGGCAGAATAATCCTTGCTGATGTCAGAGTCTCTGTAAGTTATATATTTTGCTTAAGTGCATAGTATAAGGAACTTTAGTATTATATTTGGGTTCTGATAGTGAATAATCTTTTCACAGTTCCTATGTCTATTAGTCATTAAAGAAGGCAGTTTTGGGGCTGGAGAGAATGGGCCTAGAGGTTAAGAGGGCTGACGCTCTTACAGAGAACCTGGGTTCAATCCCGCACCAATTGGCAGTCCGTCCTGAAACTCATTCCAGGAGACTCCATTCAGGGAATCCAAGACCTCTTTTGACTCGCGGCATTGCCCAACACGGGTGAACAAACGCTGCATGGCAGACCAAGTACATTTATATAATAGAAATAAATAAATTAAATTAAAAAAATTAAAAAAAAAAAAGAAAGCGTTTTTACTGTTTTATAAGAGATTACTCTATGATATGTTGTCTCCAATTTAATAGTTGGGCGAACGCTCATCATCATTTTCTCCCTTGTTCTATGGGGGGGGTAAGAAAGTCTCTCGTATGTAAAACCCTTTTGCAGCACCTAGAAAGGTAGATTTTGTTAGGAGCTCATTATAATAGTTGTTAAAGTAGGTATACAGTACACACACCACACACAACAACAACACACCACAACAAAGCCGGGCGTGGTGGCGACGCCTTTAATCCTGCACTTAGGAGGCAGAGGCAGTTGGATCGTTTGTGCAGTTAAGGGCCGCTGGTTACAGAGTGAGTTTATAGGACAGTGGGGCTACAGGGAGACCTGTCTTTTTTTAAAGAAAGACAAAAAAACAATGACAAGTAGGATCCACAGAGGGTTTTGATGTCTGTAGCAATCTGAGGCGTTTTCTTCTTTATAGTTCATGACGGCAACTGTTCTGTTGGCACTTTCTGGTAATTCCTACTCAATACAAATGTCTTTATCTTTTCTCGCCGTTAGTTGTGAACTTTTGTACCTGTTGGAACATACAATCTTTTCCCATAGTTAGTTTATAAGATTTGATTGCAAGTTTTTGACAAAGGTTTATATATTGTATCCCCCCTTCTTTTTTTTTTTAGCGTTTTTGTTTTTTTTTTGACCCATGGTCTCCAGAAGGCAGTTGTATTTACATACCTATAGGGTGGAATCAAGGCCCAGATTTCATAAATTCACGCAGCTGTTTGTGGGGTGACTGTATATTGTGATTAACTTGGGGAGCAAATTAATTTTTTCTGTTATAGTCATCTTATAGTGAAAGAGAATGCTATAAGGTGACTACTGTACAACAGAAAATTATAGAGAACATTTGTGTGCAATCCAAAGTTATTGTTATAAGATTTTTAATGTAAAACAAATGTGGTGGCAACAGTATTTTTCTCTTTTAACTAAATGCATACTCAGATGCATTCCGTTTTTATCAGAGTCTGTAAACAATGTTGTTTAATATACAATATTTACTTTTACCAAGCTCCTAAAACACCATCATACCTGTAGACAAGTGAGTCTGTGGCTAAAACTTGGATACTTGTTGAACTCAATGTCAATTAAATATGCATTAATCGAATAACTCGTGTCTCTTGCCCTCCACCCTTCAATTCCACCATTTCAGTCAGTTTTCTGATGTGTCTTTTGTTGTTGTTGTCTTTTATTGCATCCTCTCCATGAGAATATTTATATCTGGGTTTTGCACTAAAGCCATCGCACATATGAGGGACATGATTTTGGTCGTTTGTTTTTCTGGGAGTGGTGTTACTTCACTTAGCATAATGTATCTTCAGCTCCAATCCATTTCCTAGCAAAGTTCATGATGTCCGTCTATGCCTGCTATAGAACTCAACATTGTGTACATGTACCACATTTTCTTATCCACTGTCAGTTGAGGGGCACCTGGGCTGGTTCCAGCTTTTTTGCTATTGTGAACAGAGCTGCAATAACATAGCTGTGTATGTATCTCTGCAGTAAGATGTGCCTTGTGGGTATATACCAGGAGTGGTATGACTGGGTAAATGGAAGGTCATTTTGAGTCTTCTAAGGGTTCTCCACACTGCTTTCCATAGTGGCTGTACAGAGTTTTACATTCCACCAGCAATGGATGAGTGTTCCCCTTTCCCCCACCTCTCCAACTTGGTATCATTCGTATTCCTGATCCTACCAGTCTTATTGGAGTAAGATGATATCTCAAAGTGGTTTTAATTTGCATTTCCTTAATTATAAGCGATGTTGAACACTTCTTTTTTTTTTTTTTTTTTCTTTTTTTTTTTTTAATCTTTTCAGGACAGGGTCTCCTGTAGCCTCCCAGCTGTCCTGGAACTCGCTCTGTAGACCAGGCTTGCCTGAATTCACAGATCGCCTGCTCTGCTCCAAGTGCTAGGATTAAAGGCGTGCGCCACCCGCCCGGCTGATGTTGAACATTCTTAAGATGTTTCTCGGCCATCTCTAATTCCTCTCTTTGTGAAGTATCTCTCTTCAGATCTTTGTTCATCTTCTTTTTTTTTTTTTTTTTTGGTTTTTTTCGAGACAGGGTCTCCTGTAGCCCAGCTGGCCTGGAATCATTCTGTAGACCAGGCTGGCCTTGAACTCACAAGACACAAAGATCCGCCTGCCTCTGCCTCCCAAGTGCTAGGATTAAAGGCGTGCACCACACGCCTGGCTAAAGACTTTTCTTTTTTTTTTTTTTTTTTTTTTTTTTTTTTTTGATCTTGTTCATCTTTTGGAGTGATTCATTGTTTTCTTTCTTCTTTGTTTTTGAGTAGCTTGTATACTCTGGAAATTAATGCTTTGTCAGAAATGTATCTGCAGTGAAGGTTTCCTCCACTCTTGTGGGTTTTCTTCTTTCACTTCCTTTATTGTTCTTTTGATGTACAGAATCTAATGGGGAAGCATTTCCCCTTAAAGGTAGGATCCTGGCAAGGCTGCCCTGTCACACTCCTTTTCAATATAGTGCTGGAAACCCTTGCTAGGCCAATGTATTAGTCACTTTTTCTGTTGCTGTGATAAAACACCATGACCAAAGGAACTTATAAAAGGTTACGATTGATGGTTCCAGGGAATTAGAGTTCATTGTGGCGGGAGGCATGGCGGTCATTGCACATCTTGCAATGAGCACAAGAGAACAGAGCAAGAGAGAACGATGGAGACAAAAAGCTTGTTAAACTCAAATGCTGCCCCAGTGACATACTTCTCTAGCACGGCCAACCTTCTAAGACTCCAAAAACAGTGCCACCAACTGGAGACAAAATAGCTGAATACTTAAAGCTATTGGGGACACTCATTCAAACCACAGGCAATAAGGCAAGAAAAGGAAATTAAAGGAGTTTAATTGGAAAAGGAAGTCAAGCTATCCTTTTTGCTGATGATATGATTTGTCTACTTAAGGGATGCTAAGAATCCACCAGAAAACTCCTAGAAAAATTAAGAGCTTTGGTAAAGTGCAGGATACAAAAATAAATTAGAAAAATCAGTAGCCTTTTCTTTACAACCAACAACAAGCAACTGAAGAAGGAATACAAGGAGACTTCTCACTCACATAGCCTCAAAAACAATACAATACCTAGGAACAAACCTAACCAAAGACACCAAAGGATCTCTATAAACAAAATTTTAAACCCTGAAAAAGGAATTGAGGAAGACATCAGAAGATGGAAAACCTCCCATGCTCATGGATTGGGAAAACAAATATAGTAAAAATGTCCATCCTACCCAAACTAATGTTCAGATTTAATGCAATCCAATCAAATCCCAAGAGTTTCTCACAGGCTGTGGAAAAAAAAATCCTCATTTATTTGGATTAACCAATGTTATTTAATATAGACATTTTTACATTACTAAGTCTAAAAATACATATATGTAGAAAAGTTTAGGCAAATTTGGAAACCTGTTAAACTCACATCAATTAATATACATTAATCAAATTTAGACCTGTGCCCCCCTCCCAACCCTCCCACCACAGATTCACGTTTCAGTTAGTTCTTTGGTGAGTCTTTTCTGTTGTTGTTGTTTGTTGTTGTTGTTGTTCTTTCTAATATGATCACTCCCCAAAGGAAATATTTACAACTGGGTTAGGAATACCATTTGTATTTGTTTTTCTGGGACGTGTTACTTCACTTAACATAATATCTTCCGGTTCCATCCATTTAACCTTCAAATGTTCAATGATGAGTCCTTTTTTTTTTACTGCTGACTAGAGACTCCAATTGTGTAGATTTTACCAGATTTTCTCTATCCACTCATCAGTTGAGGGGCATTTGGGTTGGTTCCAGGTTTTTGCTATTGTGAACAGAGCTGCAATAAATATAGCTGTGCATGTATCTCTGCAGTAAGGTGAGTCTTGTGGAGGAGAGGTATGACTGGGTCATAGACTCACCTGACCCGGAGAGGTATGACTGGGGTCAGGTGAGTCTTCAAGGGTTTCCCCATGCTTTCCAATAGTGCTGTTCAAGTTTACTTCCCACCAGCAATGGATGGAGTGTTTCCCTTTCTCAAACCTCTCCAGCTCTTGGTATCATTTGTTTTTTTGATCCTAGCCAGTGAGATGATTATCTTAAATGGTTTTAATTTGCCATTTCTAATTATTAGTGATGTTGAAGTTTTTTTAATTTTTTTTTTATTTTATTTATTTCTCTGTATGTGTATGAATGTACTGTCTGCATGCAAGTCTGTGCACCCGTGTCTGTGCAATGCGCTGGAGGTCAGAAGAGGGTCTCGGATTCCGCTGGAACTGGAGTTCTCCTGGAATTGGAGTTTTCCTGGAGTTGGAGTTTCGAGATGGTTCTCGTCGCCATTGGTTGCTGGGGATCGAACCGGGTCCTCTGTAAGAGCGGTCGGTCGGCGCTCTTAACCGCTAGGCCATCTCTCCAGTCCCGACGTTGAACATTTTTTAAGATGTTTCTCAGCCATCTCTAATCCCTAATTGTGAAGTCTCTGTTCAGCTCTATCCTCCATCTTTTGAGTGATTCATTTGTTTTCTTTCTTCTTTGTCTTTTGAGTAGTTTATATACTCTGGAAATCAATGCCTTATCAGATGTATCTGTGGTGAAGGTTTCCTCCTACCCTGTGTGTTAAAAGGTTTTAATAAAAACATAATACATTTGGGCTGGAGAGATGGCCTAGCGGTTAAGAGCACCGACTGCTCTTGCAGAAGACCCAGGTTCGATCCCCAGCACCCACATGGCGGCTGAGAGCTGTCTTTAACTCCAGTTCCAGGGGAATCCAACGCCCTCTTCTGACCTCCACAGCATTGCACGACATGGGTGCACCAACCTACATGCATACAGTACATTCATACACATAAAAATAAAATAAAATATTTAAAAAAAAACAATACATTTAAGCTAATTGGAAATATAAATTGTTATCCACATTTGTTTTACTTATTTATAATTTGTATGACAACAACTTTGGGGTTAATGTGTACAAATGTTCTCTATAATTTTTGTGTTGTATAGTATCATCTTGTAACATTTTCTTTTACCTGTAGGATAATTTAACTAAAGGAATTAAGTCTGCTTCTGAAATTAACAACATCCAGTCAATGATAAACAGCTTGGGTAAATTTAATGAAAATTTACACCTTGATTCCTGCCTATAGGTATGTGTAATACAACTGCCTTTTTGAGATTCATGGGTCAAAAAATAAATACCTAAAATAAAAAAGGGGGGGGGAATACAGTTATATATTAAACCTTTTGTCTCAAGTCTGATTGTGTAAGTAAAAAAAACAAACAAAAAAAAACTTTTATCAAATTTTTCAATTTAAATCTTAAAACTAACTATGGGAAAAGATTTGCATGTTCCCCAGATCAAAACGTCACCAACTTAATGGCTGAGAAAGAAGAGATACAGCTTTGCATTGTGCAGGATGTACCAAGAAATACCAGCAGAGAAGTTGGCCCATCAAAACACTAAAAGGAAGAAAAGCCTCAGACTGCTACAGGCATCTCTGTGGATCCTATTTATAACAACTGCTTATAATGTGTCCTAATGAACTTTACCTTCCAGGTGCTGCAAAGTTTTAATATGAGAGACTTTCTTACCTCCTTTTCATAGAACAAAGAAAAACATAATGGTAATGAAGTCATTCCCTAACTGTAAATTAGAGATGACTGTTACAGAGGTAATCTCTTATACAACCGGTATAACTGCTTTCTTTAATTGACTGATAGACACAGGAACTGTGAAAGAATAATTCTCTATTCAGAGCTAAATATAACACTAAAGTCTTAATAAGCTGTGTAATTAAGCAAAATATATTAATACAGGAGAGCTCTGATATCAGCAATGGATTATTCTGCCAAGGAGATGTTGGCTAGGGGATCCAAGCCCCCAATAAAGGCTTTTTGCCTGTAAACTGGGATACCTGCAAGAAGAGAGGCGGTAAGGCCCTGCTATTGAAGACCTTGTGTAAGCATGGGGAAGATTATTTGAGACCACACTTTCTTATTTTTTTAATTTTTTAAATATGGAACACTTCACGAATTTGCGTGTCATCCTTGCGCAGGGGCCATGCTAATCTTCTCTGTATCGTTCCAATTTTAGTATATGTGCTGCCGAAGCAAGCACGAGACCACACTTTCAAGTGTACAGTTGGTCTCTGGAATGCCAGAGTGTTACCAAAGGCCTCTAAATCAATAAAGCAAATATTGATAATCCTTGAGTCAAGCAAGACTCCTCCATCAGCATCAGCTACACCTCACCTGCCTGGAAATACTGTGCAGCAGTGGCAGCCATATGTCTGTATATCCCAAATCTAATTGGCTAGTAGCTCTCTCCTTGGAGGAATAATTCATGGCTGATGCCACAAGCTTACATCCTCTAGTGGTTAGGAGATGTTATAAGCCACAGTAAAACCTTGTCATCTTTTACAGAAAAACTACAGTTCATGGGTTAGCATACCATCCAAACATCTGTGTCTATACCAACGTAACCGACCATAATAATTAGTACAGTTTAAATGCCTGTATATCTAATTACTTGTGCTTCATTAGTAGGATTAAAAGGCTATTCCTTAAAAAAAAAAAAAAAGGTTATTCCTGGATAAACTGCCAACCCATGAAAGGAAACAGCCTGAACTGATCAGAGTCTAAAACGCCATCTCCAGAGAAAGTAGACTGCTTTGCTTCACGGCCACTTGTGATCGTTTTTCTAAAGCCTACGGAAAAATCTGCAGAAGAGGGGGCATGGTAGAATGTAAGGGCTGTGATTGGGATGAATTGTGAAACTACAGCAATATAGACTGGACTCTTATTTGATCAACATGCTTGTACATACAAGCCCCTCCAGTTGGACAATGGGGACTTTGGACTGTATAAGTTTGGGCATGGCTGCTTGAAAATTGTTTTTTTTTTTGTTGTCGTTAATGGTTTTCTTTTTGGTCTTTTCAAGACAGGGTCTCCGTGTAGCCCCAGCTGTCCTGGAACTCACTCTTTAGACTACACTAGCCTTGAACTCACAAAGATCCACCTGCCTCTGCCTCCAGAGTGCTAGGGTTAAAGGCATGCACCACCATGCCCGACTAAAAACTGGTTTTACATGAAGGATGCTTGTATTCATTACCTATTACTTATTATTAAAAAGAAAAAAAAAAGAAAACGGTAAATATTTGCTGACCAAATTGTTGGGAGGAACGCTTTATTTCTTTGCTTTAGAATAAAATAGGCTGAAATGTGAAAAAAATAATAAAAATAAATCTTTAAAAATAAATAAGAGAGATGGCCTAGCAGTTAAGAGCGCCGACCGCTCTTACAGAGGACCCAGGATCGATTCCCAGCACCCACATGGCGACCGAGAACAGTCTGAAATTCCAATTCCAGGAGAACTCCAGTTCCAGGAGAATCCAACACCCTCTTCTGACCTCCACGGCATTGCACGACATGGGTGCACAAACCTGCATGCAGATAGTACATTCACACACATACAGAAATAAATAAAATTAAAAAATAATAAAATAAATAAATAAATAAATAAATAAATAAATAAGATAAGGGGCTGAAGAGATGGCCCAGCAGTTAAGAGCGATGGCTGCTCTTGCCGAGGACCCAGCTTTGATTCCCAGCACCCACATGGCAGCCAATAACTGTTCCTAACTCCAGTTCTAGGAAATCCAATCACCTCTTCTGACCTTTGAGGGCACTGCACAAAATGGGTGCACTTACACACATGCAGGCAAAGCACTCATATCCATTAAATAAAAATAAAATATATATTTTTTAAATAAAATTTATGGGGCTGGAGAGATGGCTCAGTGGTTAAGAGCACTGACTGCTCTTGCAGAGAACCTAGATTCAATTCCCACCACTCACATAGTGGCTAAGAACTGTCTTAGGCTGGGCGTGGTGGTGCACGCCTTTGATCCCAGCACTCAGGAGGCAGAGTCAAGCAGATCTCTGTGAGTTCAAGGCCAGCCTGGTCTACATAGCGAGCTCCAGGCCAGCTGGGACTAAAGGGAGACCCTGTCTCAAAAAAATAATAAAAAATAAAATAAAATAAAACAAAACAACAAAATAACAAAACAAAATTTATTTTAAAAATAATAATTATTATTATGGTAACTAGGTACAAGTGAGATATAAGGAAAAGATTATCACACAAGTGTGTGTGTCTGTGTGTGTAGACCCAGGATCTTTTTTGAGACAGGGTCTCACTATGTAGTCCTGGCTGGCCTATTACTTGCTATTTAGACCAGGCTAGTCTTGAACTGAAAGAGACCTGCCTGCCTCTGCCTCACAAGAGCTGGGATTAAAGAGATGCATTACAATGCCTGGCCTTAGACTTAAGATCTTATTTTCATATTCTGTCACAAGGATTTAAATTTCCTATATATCCCATTGCTCTTGCAGAGGACCCAGGTTCGATCCCCAGCACCCACATGGTGGCTAAGAACCATCTGTAACTCCAATTCCAGGAGAACTCCAGTTCCAGGGGAATCCGAGACCCTCTTCTGACCTCCACGGCATTGCATGGCACGGGTGCACAAACTTACATGCAGACAGTACACTCATACACATACAAAAATAAATAAAATTAATAAAAAAAAGTCAGAACTATAAGACAATACTTTATGTGGCATGTAAAAGAGTAAATTGCAAACTCCAGCATCTGTACATTAAAACAGTAGCCTACATTTTATTTAATTAATTAATTTTATTTATTTATTTTTTGAGACAGGGTCTCCCTATCACCCCAGCTGGCCTGGAACTCACTCTATAGACCAGGCTGGCCTTGAACTCACAGAGATCTGCTGGGATTAAAGGCGTGTGCCACCACACCTGGCTTAAAGATGGTTCCTAGTCACCATGTGGGTGCTGGGAATTGAACCCAGGTCCTCTGCAAGAGCAGTGGGTTCTCTTAACTGCTGAGCCATCTCTCCAGCCCCAGTAGCCCACATTTTAAAAAGGCTGAGGGGCTAATGGGAAAATCTGGAAGATAAGAGTGCTTGCTGTACAAGCATGAGGACCTGGGTTCAAATGCCCAGCATTCATGTAAAAAGGTAACGTGGCCGGGTGTGGTGTTGCATGACTTTAACTAAGCACTCGGGAAGCAGAGGCAGGCGGATCTCTGAGTTCAAGGCCAGCTTGGTTTACATAGCAAGTNAAAAAAAAAAAAAAAAAAAAAAAAAAAAAAAAAAGACAGATCTGACCACACATGCCAATAACCCCAACACTGTAGGGGCAGAGACAGAGGATCTGGGGCCTGCTTGGTGATCACCAGCCTAGCTCCAGGTAGTTCTATCAGACCTTGTCTCAAGCCAGTAAGGTGGAGAATGATAAGACTTTCTCTAGCCTCTGTACACGTGTGCATTTCCAGCATACCATCTGTAAGCACCAACACATACATGTGTACATATACCACATACAAAGACACAAACACAAAGGATGAATTAAAAAGAAAAAGGTTAGGCTGGGCCAGATGTGATGGCTCACACCTTTAATCCCAGCACTCGGTAGGCAGCAGCAGGTAGATCTCTTGTGAGTTTGAAGCCAGCCTGGTCTACATAGCAAGTTCCAGACCAACTAGGGCTACATAGTGAGACCCTGTCTGAAAACAAAACAAAACAAAACAAAATAATAAAACAAAATGGTGAATGAGTGTACATTTCCATGTTTTAAGTTAGGCACCTTTCTCTTTAACCCACCAATCAATGGATCCAAATGCAAAGAGAAGTAGCTTCTCCAACATTTAACTCACCAGTTCAGGATCATCTTCCTCTACATTTGTAGGCTTTCCTTCCTTCTTTAATTGTTTTTTCCGCTCTTTAACCTACAAAGAATATTTTTGATCAAAAGATTAGCACCAAGATGCACATATGAGATATGTGCACTTTTCCATAGGCACAGGAATAACAAGTCTATTTATTTATTTACTTATTATTTTGGTCTTTTCAAGACAGGGTCTCCTTGTAGTCCCAGCTGTCCTGGAACTCACTCTGTTGACCAGGCTGGCCTTGAACTCACAAAGATCCACCTGCCTCTGCCTCCCAAGTGCTAGGATTAAAGGTGTGCGCCACCATACCCGGCCATAACAAGTCTATATTAAGATGGAGGCAAAGAATCCCCTCCCCACCAAAAGATAAATGAAAGAAAAATTTTTGAGACAGGGTCTCCCTGTAGCCCCAGCTGGCCTGGAACTCACTCTGTAGACCAGGCTGGCCTTGAACTCACAGAGATCTGCCTGCCGCTGCCTCCCGAGTGCTAAGATTAAAGGCATGTGCCACCACACCCAGCTTGAAAAATTTTTAAATATTGTAAAGCAACCAAGAAAGAAAGAACACTGGGTCCTTGCTCTAACTTCATCTAAAATCATTCTACCTCAAGGGCTAAAAGGTAACCAACAGGGGCTAACCTCAGCTCATAAAGACTGAGGCAGATCCAAGCAGCCTTAGACATGGCTAACAACACCATTTGGGTTTCTCAACCCGCGGTTATATAATTATAGCAAATCATTTGTCAAGTTTTAGAAGAAGCTACAAATTTGTGCCATCAAGTATAAAGTTTTTCTTTTTCTTTTCTTTTTTTGGTCTTTTTGAGACAGGGTATCCCTGGAGCTCCGGCTGTCCTGGAACTCACTATGTAGACCAGGCTGGCCTTGAACTCACAAAGATCCGCCTGCCTCTGCCTCCCAAGTGCTAGGATTAAAGGCATGCACCACCATTTTTTTTTTTAATTAATTTTATTTATTTCTGTATGTGTATGAATGTACTGTCTGCATGCAAGTTTGTGCACCAGTGTCGTGCAATGCCGCGGAGGTCAGAAGAGGGTCTCGGATTCCCCTGGAACTGGAGTTCTCCTGGAATTGGAGTTTCAGACGGTTCTCGGCCGCCATGTGGGCGCTGGGGATCGAACCCGGGTCCTCTGTAAGAGCGGTCGGCGCTCTTAACCGCTAGGCCATATCTCCAGCCCCCATTTTTTTTTTTAAATATGGAATGCTTTGCAAATTTGAGTATCATCCTTGCACAGGGGCCATGCTAATCTTCTCTGTTTGTTCCAATTTTAGTATATGTGCTGCTGAAGCGAGCACTAAATAGTTTTTCTAAGCATGCCTTCTTTATTACCATTTTCACTATGAAACCCACCCAAACGAATAATTTTCACATCACACTAACTGATATGGTCATCGCTTTGGCCACTACTGAAATCAATGAAAATAAAGCCAAGGGCCATCCAGGTCAGAAAGGCCTTCCCACCTCCTTGTGGCCAGGCAGTCAAAGGGTAACTGGCTATGCACTTCTGGTTTCTGACAAGACTGGGCCTACAAGTGCCACTTTTAACACAGCACGCAGGACACATTATAGCCCTTTCTTTCCTTTTTCTATTTTCCCCTCGTTTCTTCATCTAAATTGAGTTCATTTCTATTATTACTGGGTATAAAGTTCTGTTTCAGATTTTAAATCTTTTTAATAGACTTTAAAAAAATTTTTTTTTAATTTTTTTTTTTTTTTTTTTTCTTTTCAAGACAGGGTCTCCCTGTAGCCCCAGCTGTCCTGGAACTCGCTCTGTAGACCAGGCTGGCCTTGAACTCACAAAGATCCGCCTGCCTCTGCCTCCCAAGTGCTAGGATTAAAGGCGTGCGCCACCACACCCGGCTTTAATTTATTTTTGTATGTGTATGAGTGTACTGTCTGCATGTAGGTCTGTGCACCTGTGTTGTGCAGTGCCGCGGAGGTCAGAAGAGGGTCTCAGATTCCCCTGGAACTGGAGTTATAGACAGTTCTTAGCCGCCATGTGGGTGCTGGGGATCGAACCTGGGTCCTCTGCAACAGCAGTCTGTGCTTTTAACTGCTAGGCTATCTCTCCAGCCCAGATTTTAAATCTCTTTAAACAAAGGTCAAATCCATATTCACTCACCATTGAAAGTGCTCTTGAAATTCTTGCCCCGCCAGGTAAAAAACAAAAATAGGAGCTTTCCAGCTGGGCATGGTGGTGGAGCCAGATCTGGAGCTCCAGGCCATACTCAGTTACAGAGCTAGTTTGAGGCCAGCCTGGACTGCAGAAGATCATCTCAAAAAGAAGTCTTTCCAGCAGGATGTAAAGGGACACACCTGCGATCCCAACTTAGGAGGCTCAGGCAGGGGATCAAGAACTTAAGGCCAGTCCAGGATGCAGAGTAAGTTCAAGGCCAGCCTGCATCCCAGAGACGCTATCTTTAAAAAGCAAACAAAAAAGCTGCAATTGAATTTCGAATGAGTTCTTCAGAATCCTATTGTGAATCTGAACATGTGCCCCTCCTGCCTAACGTTTACTCATTCATATCCCCTCGTCAGCCTTTCTCAAACCCACATTTCCAAACCCATCACAGCCACAAAACTAGAAACTGAGTCCACATCACCATCGCTGAGAGGTCTAGAGTGGCTTTCAACACAACACAGGACTGGCGGGCGAGTGGGAGGAGCAGTGTCCTAGCCAGTCCTCGTCCTCAGCAGTTCTCATAGAAGTGAATGTGCGCTTTACACACTACTCTGTGAGCACCACAGCTTAGTGGTGGAGAGGACAGAAGCGGTCATAACTTTTGTGGTAGCTACTACCATGTTCCTTTTACCCTTCTGCAAGGTGCCCAAGGCCTGCTGATACTTCCTGTAAACACAGCAGCGCTATAAATACTTACAGTGTGTTCCACGTATTCTTTTCCTGCCTGAATTACATCCAGGGCCCTCTTCTTTTGTTCCTGATCCAGTAGCAACTTGTAAGCTTTGTCCACAGCTAATGCAAAACATTGAAATTAACTGTTTCTGCAAACACCCTGTGAAAGTCTGAGCTATACTCAGGCAGTGTAAATGGATTTGCAGTGTCTAAAAACATTCCCTACTTTGTTAAATTATTTACTGTTGTTAAACCTATTCTTAAAAGGCATACAACTATAGCAATGACCTTGAAAGCCTTGGGAAAAAATTAAATGTACACACAAGGCTAGCAATACCACATCCACATTTCACACAGTCATAAAGTACTTCCTACTTCACTTACCTTCAAAGAAAAAAAAAAGATCCTATGCCATAAAAGTACATTGGTAGACACATAAAACTTTTAACAAAGCAAAATTAAGGTGTACTTTTGGGGGTACAGTCCTGAGGACTGAACCTAGGGCCTCAAGCATGCTAGGCAAGCACTGCCACTGAGCTAAACACCCAGTTCCCAAGAACTACTTCTTAAACATGAACAGTACTTAAATGGCTGCTTCATTAAAATCCACAGCTTCTTCATGACCAGTTTAATCCTCGGCAGTGACTACATATATCACTCAAAAGCAGATAAATTTACAAATACCTTCAAAAGCCTTCTGTGCTCTGTCAGCATCATCTTGATTTTTGTCTGGATGCACCAAAATAGACAACTACAATGTAAGAGAAAAGTTAGGTTAATGAAGTGTCCTGAACAGAAATGGTCCACACAAATCACTCATATACACTCCAAAGGTGATTCTTTCAGACAGTTAAGATTCAGACACACTGTCACTGACAGGCAGAAATCAATTACTTGGAACAAAAAGAACTGTGTTGGAAGTCAATCACATGGTAGCTTTGAGACACTGAGCAACTCAACTATCTTCACTCCAGTTCATCCTCTACACATGGGAAAATACTACATATCTGCATCTAAGTAGTTTACTGTATGGAAGAAATGAAATAATGCAAGTAATTAGCATAAAATAGATATAGAGGCCTGTGCGTAAAGTTCCAACTCTGGGGAGGATTATAAGTTTAGGGTTGCTGAGCATGGTGGCCCACGACTTTAGTCCCAGCACTTGGGAGGCTGAGGTTGTCAGATCTCTGTGAATTCAAGGCCAGTCTGGTCTATATAGTGAGCTCCAGGCCAGCTAGGACTACAGGGACACCCTGTCTCAAAAAAGCCAAAAAAGCCGGGCGTGGTGGCGCACGCCTTTAATCCTAGCACTCAGGAGGCAGAGGCAGGCGGATCTTTGTGAGTTCAAGGCCAGCCTGGTCTACAGAGTGAGTTCCAGGACAGCTGGGGTTACAGGGAGACCCTGTCTCAAAAAAAAGACAAAAAAAAAAAAAAGCCAAAAAACACAGCCGGGCGTGGTGGCACACGCCTTTAAAAAAAAAGGCCAAAAAACAAAAAAAGTTTAAGGTTGCCCTAACTATACAGTGAGACCCTGGGGAGTAGGTAGAAAGGAGAGAAGAAGAAACGGAGGGGAAAAGAGAGGAAGGGACTGGAAGGGGTGAGAGGGAAAGGTAAACTGAAAAAAAAGGAGGGGAGAGGAAAGGAGATGGGAAGAGAAAAAGAGAAGGGAATGAATCAACATACTAACACACACCAACAGTTAGCATATGAAGAAATATGTGATATCTCATTCAATATTTGTATATGGATTTAACAAATGAAGTAACATACACAGAAAGGTTCAAAGTGAGCCTCTCAAATGTACACCAGTCCTAATTAAGATAGCTAAATAAAACTAAAGTCATATTGCTCCTAACTCTAAGGCCATGTAATGAATTAGTAAAAACTTTTAACAAGTTCTTTACCTAGCTACAGGTTAAAATTGTGAAGCAAGGACTTAAATGCTTACTCATTCAACTGGGTAATACACTGTATTAAGAAATAAGACTTTATAGGAGAAGAGGGGCAGGTACAAACTCTAAGGACAGAGCAGAGCTCAGGAAGAAATAAAGCTATATAGTTATATAATGGGAACTGATTGCGCAGGCAAAACTAAAAAGCACCTTGGCTTAATATAACTTAACAGGACATTAGAAGGTAACTATGAGTCAGCAATACAGAGAAAACCACTGCACTGAAGAAGAAAGCACACACTGGATAGTAGTAAGAATGCTATACAGAAGTTGAGTGTTGTATTCAGCACTAGAAAGGTCCCATTAAAATGTGAAACACAGACAGGCATGGAGGTACACCCCTTCAATCCCAGCACTCAGGAATAGATGCAGGTGATCTCTGTGAGTTCAAAGCCAGCCTGGTCTACACAGTGAGTCCTAGGTAGGCCAGCTGGGGCTAAAGGGGCACCCTGTCTCAAGAACAACAAAAAAAAGTGAAACACAGGAGAGATATAAATAAGAAGGTTAAAAGATAATGGTGGGACTGGGGAAATAGCTCAGTGGTTAAAGTGATTACTGAATTTCCATAGTACCCAAGTTCAGTTTTGAGCACCCACGTGGCAGTTAACAATGGTCTCTAACTCCAGTTCCAGGGAATCCAACCCCCTCTTCGGGCGTCTGTGAGCATAAAATGGGTACACTTACATATGTGCAAATTATAACACACAAAAAAAATTTTTATTTTTTTTGGTCTTTTCAAGACAACATCTCCCTGTAGCCCCAGCTGTCCTGGAACTCACTCTGTAGACCAGGCTGGCCTTGAACTCACAAAGATCCGCCTGCCTCTGCCTCCCCAGTGCTAGGATTAAAGGCATGCACCACCACACCCGGCTACAAAAAATTTTTTTTAATTCAAATTAAGGGACTGGAGAGATGATGGCTCAGTGGTTAAGAGGCCGACTGCTCTTGCGGAGGACCCACTTGGCAGCTAAGAACCATCTTTAAGCTGGGTGTGGTGGCACATGCCTTTGACCCCAGCACTTGTGAAGCAGAGGCAGGTGGATCCCTGAGTTCAAAGCCAGCCTGGTCTACAGAATGAGTTCCAGGCCAACTGGGGCTACAGGAAGACCCTGTCTCAAAAAAAAAAAAAAAAAAAAAAATTTTAAGAAAA
>VZQC01015016.1:408329-438617 GCA_009823505.1 Rhizomys pruinosus | reverse complement strand
ATACACATACAAAAAAAAAAAAAAAAAAAAAAAAAAAAAAAAAAGAAAACAGAGGGCTAGAGAGATGGCTCAATGGTTAAGAGTACTGGATGCTCTTGCAGAGGACAAGGGTTCAGTGCCCAGCACCCATCTGGCAGCTAACAACCATCGGTAACTCCAGTTCCAGGGGATCCAATGCCCTTGTCTGACCTCCTTGGGCATGGCATGACACAGGTGCATTTACATACATACAGGCAATACATTAGTACACATAAAATAAAAACAATAAAATATATGAAAAAAAAAAAAAGAAAGCAAATACCAGAGTTATAAGAATGACTTTTAGTTTGTTTTTGATACTTGGTAGTCCTGGGGATTGAATCACATTCCCAGCCTGATTCCATTCCATGCTTAACCAGCTATAGCTCACATCCACGCCTCCTATCAAGGCTCACTTAAAAAGACGCCATCTTTTGCCTTGCTTTAACTCTGAGAAGGATGTTTCTAGTTTTTGTTGTTTTCTCACTATGTAGCCCTGGCTAACCTGGTAACTTGATATGCAGGTCAAAGTGGCTTCAAACTCCTGGCAATCCTTGTACGCAGCTAGTCCAGTGCCTGTCTTTCTCCAACTTGATGTTTTGGGAGCTGCTTTCTTATATGTTAAATCCGTTAATCTTCCTTAAAAACTCCTGTTTTAATATTAACTCCCTCCTTTCCCACACCTGAAAGCCGGTGTCTTGAAAGAATTCCACTGCAGTCAGGCTACTTGCCTTGCAAGAATTCAGTCTATGAGGGCCTCTGAGGCCTCTGGCTTGCTGTAGTTCCATTTGTTCATTCACCTATTCAACAAATATATGCTATTTTCTACGTCCCTATTTACAAGGAGCGGGCAATGCAACAGTAAACAAAGCTCAGACCAAGCTCGCGCCGGTCCTACCTGACACCAAGCTAAGACCGCGAGCTTCATCTTTAAGATCGGGATAGCAGAACGCCCACCTGTCATGACGTATACAGTGCCCGGCAATGGTGAATCGCAGAAATAGCCACTATGCATCACAGAGGCTGAGAGGAGCCAAAGCAGGCTCCACGACCGCTCAGCTCCCCAGGAAGGGCTGGGCCTGCACCGGTCCCGGGCTCCCGGCCTCCCCGCTGGCCGCGCTCCGGGCCGCCCTCCCCCGCCCCGCCAGCCGCCCGCTGCCCGCTGCGCCCGGGGACCCCAGTGCCGAGCGGCTGTGCGCACTCACGTCCCGGGGGCTCCGCGCTAACCCGGAGGCCGGACGGCGGCCAACGGTCCCCGCCAGCGGCTCATGGCCTCCGTCGCTGGGGAGCGCGGCCCGGGCGGGGGCGCCCTGCGACTACCAATCGTTTCTCGGTGCTCACCTCGCTGTAAAAGGTCATAAATGCCTCCTCCGTGCTGCCTCCGCCGCCCGAAGCCCCGCTCTCTCCCGAAGCCGCCATTTCCCCGGCCGGGCACCACGTGACCTTTCAGCGCAGGCGCAGCCTCGCGGGAACCCTGCAAGCCCGCCTTCTAGGCCAGGCCTCCCCCAGCCCAGCCCACTCTTAAAGGCCCGCGGCCGCTCCTGGCTCCTGGACTTCTTTAAACGAAAGTGGCTCCGCGGGTAAAGGCGCTCGCCACCAAGTCTGAGGACCAGAGTTCGATCACCCGGACCCACAAGACGGAAGCCGGGAACCAACACCCGCAAGTTGTCTGTATACACACACACATACACACACACACACACTAAATAAATGTAATTTTAAGATTAAAATATGGAGCCGGGCGTGGTGGCGCACGCCTTTAATCCTAGCACTTGGGAGGCAGAGACTGGCGGATCTCTGTGAGTTCAAGGCCAGCCTGGTCTACAGAGTGAGTTCCAGGACAGCCAGAGCTACAGGGAGGAGACCCTGTCTCAAAAAGACAAAAAAAAAAAAAATTAAAATATGGGTCGAGCATGGTGGCTCACTCCTTTAATCACAGCATTGAGATGCAGAGGCAGGCAGATTTCTGTGAGTTCAAGGCCACCCTGGGGCTACAGGGAAACCCTGTCTCAGAAAGACCAAAAATTAAATAAACAAAAATAAAATAAAATCTGAGGGACTGGAGAGACGGCTCAGAGGTTAAGAGCGCTGACTGCAGAGGACCCAGGTTCGATTCCCAGCTCTCCATGGTGGCTAACAACCTTCCGCAACTCCAGTTCCAGGGGATCCAACACGCTTTTCTGACCTCCGCTGGCTTTAAAGGAGATGGATGCACCTACCTACATGCAGGCAATACACTCATAAACATAAAAAAATAATAAATTAAATTTTAATAAAATGTGGGACCTGGGGATCACACTCAAGTTGTCAGGTTTGGCAGCGACTGCAAGTCCACAGGGTGTGTGTGTGTGTGTGTGTGTGTGTGTGTGTGTGTGTGTTTTGGAGACAGGGTCTCCCTTTTGTCCCAGCTGCCGTGGAGCTCACTATGTAGACCAGGCTGGCCTTGAACTCACAGAGATCTACCTGCCTTTGCCTCCTGAGTGCTGGGCTGCGTTGTGGGTTCCGGGGGAATCAAATTTGGGTCCTCTGCAAGAGCAGTCAGTGCTCTTAACTGCTGAACCATTTCTCCAACCTGTGTTTTGATTTTTTTTAATTTTATGTGTATGAGTGTTTTGCCTGCATGAATGTAAGTGCACTCATGTTGTGCAATGCCCACAGAGGACAGAAGAGGGCACAGGGTATCAAATGCACTAGAACTGGAGTTATGGATGGTTGCTATTCACCATGTGAGTGCTGAGACTGAACCCTAGTCTTCTGCAAGAGCAGCCAGTGCTCTTAATCTCTGAGCCAGCTCTCTAGTCCAGGATGTTCAGCTTTTTTTTTTTTTTTTTTTTTTTTTTTTTGAGACAAAGTCTTTTATCAACCCAGTTTTTAGCTAAAGCTTGCTACAAAAGCTAGAGGATGACCTTGTGATTCACACCTCCCTCCCAAGAGCTACCTTCGTGTGCACCACCAAGTCCAGCAGAGTATTTGTTTCAGTCCCTGCTTTCAAGTGTCAGAGTATATACACCCAGGAGTGGAATTGTTGATTTGATGTAATTCTATTTGATTGTTTTTTTGTTTTAATTTTTTTTTTATTTATTTTGTAATGTGTAATGAATGTATTGGTTGCATGCAGTGGCTCTGTGGCCCTCGTCGTGCAACTCTGGCCGCCCGGAGGTCAAAGAGCGGTTTTGCTATTCCTCAGAGAGTTCCCCTGGTAACTGGAGATGTGCAGAGTATTAATAGCTTTTCCCTTCCCTTGGAATTGATTATTACAAGCCTCAGTCACGAGACTAGTTTATTTGTAATCTCTTGGGTGCAAAAATTGGACATAGATTACTTAATAAATGCACCAATTACTTAATGTATGACCCGATCTAATGAGTAACATCAATGTTACTGCAAACAACTGTGTCATTCTGTATTTGTAGAATCCCTTAAAATAAATTAAAAAAAAAAGAGTCGCAAGCAGAGGCAGTCAAGGTCGATACTGCCAGTCGAGGTGGCGCATGCCTTTAATCCTAGCACTTTGGTGAGGCAGAGGCAGCCGAGGATCTTTGTGAGTTCAAGGCCAGTTCTTGTTCTTACAGACGTGTGCGTTTCCAGTGGAGCAGCTGGAGCTACAGGAGAGCGCCTGTCTCGGAAAAAAAAAGAAAAAGAGTCCAAGATGGATACAAGACATAAGGAGTCATCTAACTATGAAGAATTNAATTCTTCATAGTTAGATGACTCCTTATGTCTTGTATCCATCTTGGACTCTTTTTCTTTTTTTTTCCGAGACAGGCGCTCTCCTGTAGCTCCAGCTGCTCCACTGGAAACGCACACGTCTGTAAGAACAAGAACTGGCCTTGAACTCACAAAGATCCTCGGCTGCCTCTGCCTCACCAAAGTGCTAGGATTAAAGGCATGCGCCACCTCGACTGGCAGTATCGACCTTGACTGCCTCTGCTTGCGACTCTTTTTTTTTTAATTTATTTTAAGGGATTCTACAAATACAGAATGACACAGTTGTTTGCAGTAACATTGATGTTACTCATTAGATCGGGTCATACATTAAGTAATTGGTGCATTTATTAAGTAATCTATGTCCAATTTTTGCACCCAAGAGATTACAAATAAACTAGTCTCGTGACTGAGGCTTGTAATAATCAATTCCAAGGGAAGGGAAAAGCTATTAATACTCTGCACATCTCCAGTTACCAGGGGAACTCTCTGAGGAATAGCAAAACCGCTCTTTGACCTCCGGGCGGCCAGAGTTGCACGACATTGGTGCAGAGACTGCATGCAAACAATACATTCATACACATACAAAATAAATAAAAAAAAAATTAAAAAAAAAAAAATCAAATAGAATTACATAAATCAACAATTCCACTCCTGGGTGTATAAACTCTGACTACTTCGAAGCAGGGGACTGAAACAAATACTTCTGCTGGAACTTGGTGGTGCAAAGACACGAAGGAGCCTCTTGGGAGGGAGGTGTGGAAATCCACAAGGTCATCCCTAGCTTTTGTAAGCAAGACTTTAGCTAAAAAACTGGGTTAAGATAAAAGACTTTGTCTCAAAAAGGAGTAGGAGAAAGACAGAAACTTGGACAACATAGTCGGCATGAGCTTGGGCCTCAGGAGCAGAGGCTTCAGGGTCACACTCATTACTCTACGTGGGGGAGGAGAGAGGGGGGAGGGAGGATTTAGATGTTCTGACATTTAGGAATGGGAATTTAAATTCATTTTTTTTTAAATTTTTTTTTAAATTTTATTTATTTCAGTATGTGTATGAATGTACTGTCTGCATGCAAGTTTGTGCACCCGTGTCGTGCAATGCCGCGGAGGTCAGAAGAGGGTGTCGGATTCCCCTGGAACTGGAATTGGAGTTTCAGACGGTTCTCGGCCGCCATGTGGGTGCTGGGGATCGAACCCGGGTCCTCTGTAAGAGCGGTCGGCACTCTTAACCGCTAGGCCATCTCTCCAGCCCCTATATATTTTATGTGTATGATTGTTATGCCTTCATGTGTGAAAGTGCATCCATGTTGGGGCTGAAGAGATGGCCTAGTGGTTAAGAGCGCCAACTGCTCTTGTAGAGGACCCGGGTTCAATCCCCAGCACCCACATGGTGGCTGAGAACCGTCTGTAACTCCAATTTCAGGAGAACTTCAGGACCAGGGGAATCCGACACCCTCTTCTGACCTCTGAGGCATTGCACGACACAGGGACACAAACCTACATGTGGACAGTGCATTCATACACATAAAAAAAGTGCATCCATGTTGTGCAGTGCCTGCAGAAGATAAATAGGGCATCAGATCCCCTGAAACTGAACTTATGAACAGTTGTTAGACTCCATATGGTTGCTGGGATTCAAACTTGGGTGTTCAGCAACAACAGCCAGCACTCTAACCACGAAATCATCCAGCTCTTTTTTTTTTTTAATTTTTAAAAATTTTTTATTTTTTGGTATTTTTTTTTGAGACAGGGTCTCCCTTTAGTCCCAGCTGGCCTGGAGCTTACTCTGTAGACCAGGTTGGCTTTGAACTCACAGAGATCTGCCTGCCTCTGCCTCCCAAGTGCTGGGATTAAAGGCATGCACCACCACGCCCGGCTTTTTTTGTTTTTAACAATATGGGAAGTTACTCTCTTTTTACTGTGATTTTTTTTTTCCTCTTTTTGAGACAGGGTTTCCTTGTAGCCCCAGCTGGCCTGGAACTCACTATGGAGAACAGGTTGGCCTTGAAATCACTGAGATCTGCCTGCCTTTGCCTCCTCTGAGTGCTGGGATTAAAGGTATGAGCCACCACTATAATTTTTCTTTAACATCATAAGGCTTCCACCATCCACATCGTGGCTAACAACTATCAGTAACTCCAGTTCCAGTTCCTCTTCTGGCATCTGCAAGTACTGTACACATCCGTGCAGATAAAACACTCATATACATAAAAAAAAGTTAAATATATAAATAAAGCTGGGCTGGGGCTGGAGAGATGGCCTAGCGGTTAAGAGCGCTGACCCGCTCTTACAGAGGACCCGGGTTCGATCCCCAGCACCCACATGGAGGCCGAGAACCGTCTGAAACTCCAGTTCCAGGGGAATCCGACACCCTCTTCTTTTTTTTTTTTTTTTTAAATTAATTTAATTAATTTTTATTGATGCTTTGTGCATTTCATACATTTTTTTTTATTTTTTTTTGGCTTGTGACTTGGATTGCCTTTTTTCCTGCCCCTCCCCCGCCCCCTCACCCCAGTCCAGATCATGCATCTGCCATAACTGTCTGCATCTTTCTCTCATTGTTTTTTTTTTTCATTTTTAGCGATAAGTGATAATCCATGAGTACAAGCAATCCTCCATTCAAAAACTATCTGCAGGCTGTTTGTGCCCAAACACCTACAGCACCCCCATCCAGTGGGGGGGGGACAGGTTGTTTGTGTTCAATCAAGTTTTGATCAAATGAAGTGTCCAGACTATATTGCGTTAGTGTTTCACAAACCATTCACCCCATCGCAGCCCTGACAGTGCTACCACGCCCCCTCTTCACAGGGTTGTTCCTAGGCCTAGAAGGGGAAACAGTTGATGAAGAGGTGAAAAACAAGTTCCACTCTCTCTGGGAGCTGTTGACTTGGAAGCGGGTAAATTCTGGCTGTTTTCCTTTCAGCATGGCTGACAGTTTGCCCCGGAATAACCTTTCGATCCGACTAATGAAGAACAAGCATTAGATATATAGGTATCTAAGCAGCACCAACAGTTATGGTAGGTTACTTTTAGCATAGACACAGGTGTTTGGATGTTATGTTAATCCATGTATTACAATTTTCCCCCCTTTAAATATGACAGGGTCTTCTGTGGCTTATAACATGCTAACTGTAGAGGATGTAATCTTGTGGAATCAGCCATGGGATATTCCTCCAAGGAGAGCTAATAGCCAATTAGAGTGGGGATATACAGGCACATGGCCGCCTCGCTGCACAGGTATTTCCAGGCAGGTGAGGTTGTAGCTGGTGCTGACGGTGGAGATTTGCTTTACCTCCCATTTCACCCAGGGAGACCCATATTGCTTTATTGGTTTAGTAGTGCCTTTGGTAACACTCTCTTGCATTCCAGAGGCCAACTTTACACTTGCAATGGCCGACACCCTCTTCTAACCCAGCCTCTGCGGCACTGCTGACACAGGTGCACAAACTTGCATGCAGACAGTACAATTCATACACATACAGAAATAAAGATTAATAAAAAAATAAATAAATAAAGCTGGCCATGGTGGCACATGCGTTTAAACCTGGCCCACTCAGGAGGCATGGGCAGATTTTTTTTCTGTGAGTTCAAGGCCACCTGTAGATTCTCTGATTTTGAGGCCAATAATGGTACTACATAGATGAGTTTCCGGACAGCCAAGGCTACAATAATAGACCGGGTCATTCCAAAACACAAATAAACATTTGCTTTTTTGACACAAGTTCATGTAACTGGCTTCAAATTAACTTTATAGCTGTGGTTGAACTTGAACCCTTATCTTCCTGCTATTGAGATTACAGTTCCATGTCATCACACCTAGTAAAGGAATTGTATTTTTTTCTTTTTTAATTTTCTTTTTATTTTTTATGTGTAATGAATAACGGTGCTGCGATATATGGTTTTGTGCACCGTTTCCGTTGCAATGCTCAGATGAGTAGAAGATGTTCGATTGATTCCCCTGGAAATGTAGTCAAAGATGGTTTTCTCGGCTGCCATGTGGGGTGCTGGAGGATCGAACCCAAGTCCCTCTGCAAGAGCAGTAATGTGCTCTTAACCACTAGTCCATCTCTCGAGCCCTCAGGATGGTATTTTCCTTTTCTTTTTTTTTTTGGTATTTTTGAGACAAGGTTTCAAAAAAAAAGTAGCCCCAGCTGTCCCAGAACTCGCTCTGGAGACCAGGCTGGGCCTTGACTCACAGAGATCCGCCTGCCCTGCCTCCCCAAGTGGCTAGGATTCAAGCATGCACCACCATGCCCAGCAGGAAGGGGTAATTTTTCTAACTAAAGATGATCAACAATAAGCAAATCAAGAAAGGTGCTTCAATGGGGTATTTCAGGACATGGGCGCACTTACATACAAGCAGCAATACATTCATACACATAAGATGAAAATAAATATTTAAAAGAAAAAGCAACAAGAATGGTTTTATTTTCTAGAAAAAGACATAGTTATAGTAAGGAATGACATAAATAATCCCAATTATCTCATGTAAAACTTTTTTTGTTTTTGTTTTTTTTTGATCTTTCTGAGACAAAAGCCCCTATAAGCCTTAGCTGGACTGGAACTCGGATATGTTAGACCAGGTGGCCTTGAACTCACAGAGAGATCCACACCTGCCTCTGCCTGTGGAGTGCTGGGAACCAGCGCGTCTTTTTGTTTTTTTTTTTTTTTTTTTGGTCTTTTTCGAGACAGGGTCGCCCTGTTAGCCCCACTTTCCTGGAACTCACAGTAGACCAAGCGGGACTTGAACTCACAAAGATCCCGCCTGACTCTGCCTCCCAAGTGCTAGGATTTAAAGGCGTGTGCCACCGACGCCCCCGGACTGGGACCAACCCACTCTCTTTAAGGGTGGTGGTGGCAATGGTCGTTAAGGGAAGACCGGTCGAAAAAGAGAAGAGAGAGAGATATAGAGAGATCTCTAGATAATATCAAATTTTTTGGTGTCTCTTGCCCTCTGCCCACGGTTTGATTCCTAGGGAATCCACATGGTGGTTGAACTTCCTCCAATAACTAAACTTTAACTTCTTGCAAGTTCCAGGGATCTGATTCCCTCCTTTTGCATCTGCAGGCACCCCCAGTCTTCCATTTCCTGGACTCCGGTGCATTTACAAACATATAGGCAATACACTCATCACAATAAAAATTTTTTTTAAATTTAAATATATTTTTAAGAATACTAGAGAGAGAAAAATAACATAAGCAAGCATCAAAACTTCATGATGGCAAAGACTGTCTTGTTTACATGTATTAGGTAAATGAAGGGAAGTCAAGGTAACATTCACTGTTTTTCGAACTCATTGAGAAAAAATGTAGTGTGTGTTGGGTTTGTTTGTTTTTTTAAAAAACGGGTCTTTCTTTAGCCGTATAATAGCTCATCTCTTCTCACTGGCCAGAACTCTCGTAGTGTCGCGCCAGCTTTATCCACCTCACCTGATAAGCTTTGCGTCTTCCATCCCAGAGTACTCTGGGGATGGCAGATTTGCAGCCCAAGCCTTTACCATCAGTGGTTGGACGGACTTGAATGTTATTGTTTCCATGTACATTTCATTGCAAATATGCATTGCATTTCATGTTCATTGCATCATCATTGCAACCACGGTCACCACACCAAAAAGTTGAAAAGCCCANGGCATGTCATCATTATATGTAACGAAGGCTCAGTCACTGCCTTCTGCTGCGTCCTGGGACACCTGGGGGCTCTGGCTATGGGGAGCTTCTCTGTGGCTTTCATGGCCAGAAATCATGACAGTGTGTTTCTGCAATAAGCCAGGGCATCAGCTTTTTCTATAACGCCCTTTGTTCTTTAAGATGTTGAAGGAGTTCTTCTGTGGTTTAATTAGAATAATGTAGCACTTTGGTGCAAAGTGCAGCTTAAGAGTCCTCCACTGGAAGTCAAGATGGAGAAGACTTCCACAGCCACCATGAACTTCCCCTTGGTGGTATGGTAGACAGGAAGGAAGGAGATCCAGACACTACAGAACACCAGCATGCTGAATGTAACTTTGCTTTATTGAATGTGCCAGGCAAATTTCTGGCCATGAAAGCCACAGAGAAGCTCCCCATAGTAATTTTTTTCTTTTTTGGTCTTTTCGAGACAGGGTCTCCCTGTAGCCCCAGCTGTCCTGGAACTCACATTGTAGACCAGGCTGGACTTGAACTCACAAAGATCCGCCTGCCTCTGCCTCCCAAGTGCTAGGATTAAAGGCGTGTGCCACCACGCCCGGCTGGGACCTCTCTTTAAGGGTGTGGTGGCAATGGTCTTTAAGGGAGACCCTGTCTAAAAAGAGAGAGAGAGAGAGAGAGAGAGAGAGAGAGAGAGAGCAATGTTTGGTCTTGCAGAGGACCAGGTTTGATTCCTAGAATCCACATGGTGGTTAACTTCCTTCCATAACTGCAGTTCCAGGGGATCTGATGCCCTCTTGACCTCCTCTTCCATTCCTGGACTCAGGTGCATTTACATACATGTAGGCAATACACTCATCCACATAAAAATTTTTTAAAATATATTTTTAAAAGACTAGAGAGAGAAAAATAACATAAGCAAGCATCAAAACTTCATGATGGCAAAGACTGTCTTGTTTACATGTATTAGGTAAATGAAGGGAAGTCAAGGTAAAGTCTGTGTTAGACTCATTGATAAATTAGTGATGTTTGTTTGTTTGTTTGTTTAAAGGGTCTTGCCGTATAGCTCTGACTGGCCCAGAACTCTCTATGTAGAGCAGGCTGGATCCAACTCACCTGATGCGTCTGCCTCCAGAGTACTGGGATTGCAGCCTTGTACCATCAGTTGGACTTGATGTTATTTTCCATTTCATTGCACCACGTCACCAAAAGTTGAAAAGGCCCACTCAATAGCGTATTAACACAATGCACAAATACTATCACTATCTGCTTGAGGCTCTGAAGTTTCACAAGGTGAGATGTTCAAAGAAAGAAAACTGAGAGCTGGTAAGAATTGCTGGTGACAGAATGACTAAGAAGGTCAGGAAGGTTTCTCTGAGAATGTGAAATTTAAGCTTAGAGAGAAGACTGAGATAATGCAAAAGAACACTGACACTTCCTAAGGGATGAACAGGATGCTGAAGGTCGCTACCCAGGATGCTGGAGGTCAGTACCCAGGATGTCAGCATCCTAGGCATATTGTCCGGCTTATTGATGCCATCTTTTGAATTTTTAATAAAATAGACTTTAGGGTTGAAATTATATGGTGAGGAAGGACGACATGCCTCATTCTAATGAGATCCAAAGGTGGCATTTAATCTTCTGACACATCCTTACCCTTCACACTCCTACATCTGTGTGCGCCAGTCCTTGGGCACCCGAGCCCTAGTTAAGGGTTGGCTGAGCGCAGCCCCGCCCCCTCTCCGCATTCGCTGAGTCGTCGTAAGCCCTGCCTCCTATGTCTTCTGATTGGTTGTTCGCATGCTCGTCTCACCCCTCCGCCGGACCGATTGGCTGCTGAGCCGTCCCTGCGGGGAGCGCGCTGGGAAGCCAGCAGCCTAGCAGATAAGCCGAGCTGTGCTGTATAGAAAACAATGGCAGGCTCGGCGTTGGCGGCTCGGGCGCGGTTGGGCGTCTGGGGAGTGCGAGTCTTTCAAAGCCGAGGCTTCGGTTCGGACCCGGTATGTTGCGGCACAATGTGCCGCCCCCCGCCTGGGTGCGGGTCCCTGCCTTCCCTTTGCTCCTTTACCGATATCCGCGTCTCTCTCTGCAGTCGGAGAGTATGGAGGGCGCTGGCTCCATCCGGGAAGCAGGTGGGGCCTTCGGAAAGAGGGAGAAGGCGGAGGAGGATCGGTACTTCCGGTGAGGCCCCGGGCCCCCAGGCCAGCCCCTTGATCTCACCCCTAGTCCGTACGCCTTCCGTTGCACCTTGCTTCCTCACTTGGTCCCCTGGGAGCCCCATCCTCCAGCACTGAGGCCATTTCGTCTCAACACATGAGGTCCGGACAGCTGTCATTTCCACGACCCCACACTACTGCTCTCTCCCCCAAGCCCAAGACATTTCACCGGGTCTGTAGAACCCCAGGCTCATCTAGCTTACCATCTTCCATTTTCATTACCATCTTTATTTGCCATCTTCCTCACCTTTGTTAAGCAAAACGCCCCCAGGTTCTTAAAAGGTGTCTAGATCCCACTGGCCAATACGTTGCAGACCCCCTGAGCCAGTCACCCCAGACCTCACTCAATTCCCACACCCCCCCGCATTCGTTTTGTAAGACTGCATCCATTTCCTGAGACTTCAAACCCTGTCAGCCATTTCTAGATTCCTCCACGTGTCTCCTGTTCTTCCTCATAAGTTCATAGTCACTGGTAGTACCTGCTGTAAGTAAGACTCCACCCACTCCTACTCCTGGAGACTTTTGCTCTAATCAGGCCAGCTCAGACCCTAGGCTGTGAATTTCTCATGGTTAGAAAAAGGGAGTGGACTAGGTCTATCTATAGCCTTTCCCAGGCCTGGAATTATCATTGACTATGCACACTGGAGTGCAGCCAGGAACTAATCTGCTTCTCCTTTGGTCTCTGCCTTAAGGATTGTTCTGGATGTGTGGGGTTGTTCCTTACTAACGAACTACAAATTTAACATGCAGAGGAAGAAACCATCAGATTGGTCTATTACATTTTATTTATTTTAGAGAGTTTTGTTGTTCTTGATAATGTTTGGGGGTTGTTGTTGTTGTTGCTGTTTGAGATAGGGTCTTGCTCTGTAGCCCAAGCTGGCCTCCAACTTGAGGTGATTCTCCTGCCTCAGCCTCCCCAGTATTGGGATTATATAGGCTTGTGCCACCACTCCAGGTTTGGGACCTCTGTCGTTTGTCTTAGATGTTTTGTTTTGTTGGGTTTTTGTTTGTTTGTTTTTGGTTTTGGTTTTTTGGGGACAGGGTCTCCCTGTAGCACCAGCTGTCCTGGAACTCACTTTGTAGACCAGGCTGGCCTTGAACTCACAAAGATCCGCCTGCCTCTACCTCCCAAGTGCTAGGATTAAAGGCGTGCGCCACCACGCCCGGCTGGTTTTGGTTTTTGAGATAAAGTCTTACTCTGTAGTCCAATTTGTCCTGGAACTCAAACTGGCCTCCAACTTTTCGAAGTCTCTCCTGCTTCTGTTTCCTTATGCACAGATTACTGGTATTCTGGTTATGATTAAAGATCTCTTTGGTAGTTGGCTCATGGAGTAAAGGTACCTGCCAGTCAAACTGAGGACCTGAGTTTGATCCCCAGGACCCACAGGAGAGAACTCCTACAAGTTACCTTCTGACCTCCACACATCCAAACAATAAATAAATGTAAAAATAAAAAGGGCGGTAGGTGGAGAGATGGCTCATTGTTCAGTGGTGAATGCCAGCCCTCTGTGGGATTGAATCTAGACTGCTTCATATACCAAGTTCTGGTATATGTTTGAGACAAACAAATAAATATACAAATGATGGGACTGATGCCAGATGTGGTGGCACCTTTAATCTCAGCTCTTAGGAAGCAGAGGCAGGTGGATCTCTGTGAGCTCTAGCCAACCTGGTCTACATAGCGAGTTCCAGGCCACCTGGGGCTACAGGAAAACCCTGTCTCAAAAAAAAAAAATGCAGCTGGGCGTGGTGGCACACGCCTTTAATCCTAGCACTCAGGAGGCAGAAGCAGGTGGATCTTTGTGAGTTCAAGGCCAGCCTGGTCTACAGAGTAAGTTCCAGGTCAGCTGGGGCTACAGGGAGACCCTGTCTCGAAAAGACCAAAAAATAAAAATAAAAACCAACAATAAAATGATGAGCCTGGAAAGATGGGTCAGTACTTAAGAGCAGTTACTGGCTGTAACTTACTTCCAGGGGATATGATGTCCTCTTCTGGGCTCCTCCATGCCTGTGTTGCCCTTAACTCATGAGGACACATACACATTAAAAAATAATAATAATAGCCAGGGATGGTGATGCATGCCTTTAATCCCAGCACTCAGCTCTTAGGAGGCAGAGGCAGGAGGATCTCTTGAGTTCAAGGCCAGCCTGGTCTACGTTTCCAGCTCTACGCCAGCTGGGACTAAAGGGAGACCCTGTCTCAAAAAGGCCAAAAAAAAAAAAAAATAATAACGATAACTTAATAATAATAAAGATCTTTTGGGGATGGAGGATTGAGCCACTATTTCCTTACAGAGAGAAGACTAAAGAGCAGCTGGCAGCCTTGAGAAAACACCATGAAAATGAGATCGATCAGCATGAGGAGGAGATTAAACATCTACAAAAACAAATCGAGCGACACAAGAAGATGATCAAGAAACTAAAACATCAGGAATAACGCACACAGCTCCACACAGTGGGCCCATAGCTTGGCCCACTGCTACAGAGACATAGTTCTGATTAATTAACATTTGGTCTGTGTGTTACTAACAGATAATAAATTGTCAGTAAACTGGTGCCTTCTACTATCTGGAGGGTGGTAGAGGGTCAGACACTATTCATCTATTAAGAGGTATTAGACATGAGCCTGGCGTGGTGGCGCACGCCTTTAATCCTAGCACTCACACTCATTTGATCAACTTGATTGAACAAACAACCTGTCACCCCCCACTGGATGGTGGGGCTGTAGGTGTTTGGGCACAACAGCCTGCAGATAGGTTTTGCATGAAGGATGCTTGTACTCATGGATTATCACTTATAGCTAAAAATGAAAAAAAAAAAACTGAGAGAAAGATGCAGGACAGTTATGGCAGAATGCATGATCTGGGATGGGGTGGGGTGGTGGGGGAAGGGAAAGGGAAATATGCCTGAACTGAATTGGAAAATGATGTATGAAATGCACAAAGCATCAATAAAAACTAATTAAAAAAAAAAAAATCCTAGCACTCGGGAGGCAGAGGCAGGCGGATCTTTGTGAGTTCAAGGCCAGCATGGTCTACAGAGTGAGTTCCAGGACAGCTGGGGCTACAAGGAGACCCTGTCTCGAAAAGTCCAAAAAAAAAAAAAAAGTATTAGACAGGTCTCTAGAACTCAACAGGCTATAAAGTGACAGAGTAAGGAGGGGAATGGGTTGCACCCCAGTCTAGTCAGTAGTGGTCAGAGAAATCTTGAAATGTGCATCCTGAAGCACAGATGGATGACTGCTTCCAAAGCAATTCAAGGCATTGGCAATAATATCACTGCATTGTTTTTGCAAGTTGAGACAATTGGAATTGAATTAGGAATCATAATAGAGGCCTGAGCTGTAGCTCAGTTGATAGAATACTTGCCTAGGTTGCAATAGGCCCTGGGTTTAATCCTGTGGCATAGGCCTGTGGTGTTAGCACTTGATAGAGACAAGAGGATTGGGAGTTTAAGATTATTTCTGCCTACATAATTTGAGGTCAGCCTGGACTACATAAGACCGTCTCAAGAAAAGGTACATACAGGATAAGATATAACTCCATGGTAGAGCACTTGCCTAGCACTCATGAGTTTCTGGATTTGATCCCCAGCGTTAGGGGGAGAAAAATTTGCCAGAAATTGTACAGTATTGCCTATAGATGTTTAGTATGCAAAAGTTGAGACCTGTGTCCAATTCCTCCTCCCCACCTTTTGCAAGTCTTTGTATAGTCCTGAAGGTAGAACCCAACTCAGCTTTGTACAAGTTATACCACTAAGCTGTATCTTCATTTCTCAAATTAGATTTCAAGGCCTAGTTTAACTAACATACTACCTAGGTGAAAAACAATTTAAGGTGATGTTTGAACCATTAGAAAATTTTTTTTTTTTGTCTTTTCGAGACAGGGTCTCCCTGTAGCCCCAGCTGTCCTGGAACTCACTCTGTACACCAGGCTGGCCTTGAACTCACAGAGATCCGCCTGCTCTGCCTGCCAAGTGCTAGGATTAAAGGCGTGCGCCACCATGCCCGGCAATATATATTTTTTAATTTTTAATTTATTTTTATTATGTGTATGAATATGCTGTCTGCATGTAGGTTTGTGCACCCGTGTCAGAATGCCACGGAGGGCAGAATAGAGTGTTGGATTCCCCTGGAACTGGAGTTAAAGACAATTCTCAGCCGCCATGTGTGGGTGCTGGGAATCAAACCCGGGTCCTCTGCAAGAGCAGTTGGCGCTCTTAACTGCTAGGCCATCTCTCCAGCACCAGAAAACATTTTTTTACTATTTTTTATTTTATGTGTGTGAGTGTATTTATTGCCAGCATGTATGTAAGTGCACCCTATCATACAGTGCCCATAGAGGTCATAAGAGACCATCAGATCTCCTGGAATTGGAGTTATAGACAGTTGTTAGCCACCTTGTGGATGTTGGGATTCAAACCCAGGTCTTCTGCAAGAGCAGCCAGTGCTCTTAATTGCTGAGCAATGTCTCCAGGCACTAGAAAACATTTTGAATCACTAGCTTAATGCATCATTTTCCCAGAATTGTGATGATTCATTTGTTCAAGACTCTTATTTCACAAAGGCCTTGAGGGCCATTGAGTGAAAAGTGTGCAGAAACCATTAACTTTAACCTGTGCAAGAAAGATGCCAGGTGGCTGCTTTCATAAGTTGCTTATCCATGTACACTTCCAATCATGCTGCTGATGGGACTCTGAATGATTCAAGTGGCCAGCCAGAAAACCTAAGGAGCATTTAGCATGCTTATATCCCCACGTTCAATTCCCTAAATGCCTCAGAGCCATACATGGTAGTACATACCCAGCATCTCAGGCTGGAGGGTCAGGAGTTCAAAGCCAGCCTGGATAGGAGACACTAAAGGAAAAAATATATACAATAAAAAATCAATTTCACAGGGCTGGAGAGATGGCTCAGCGGTTAAGAGCACCAATTGCTCTTGCAGAGGACCTGGGTTCAATTGCCAGCACCCACATACTGGCTAACAACACTCCTGAACTCCAGTTCCAGGGGAATCTGACGACCTCTTCTGACCTCCAAGGCATTACACGACACGGGTGCACCAATCTACATGCAGACAGTACACTCATACACATAAAAAATAATAAATAACTGGGCGCGGTGGCGCATGCCTTTAATCCCAGCACTTGGGAGGCAGAGGCAGGCAGATCTTTGTAAGTTCAAGGCCAGCCTGGTCTACAGAGTGAGTTCCAGGACAGCTGGGGCTATAGGGAGAAACTGTCTCAAAAAAGGACAAAAAAATACTACTACTACTAATAAATAAGTGCTGAGATATAAGCATGGACCACCACACTTGATTTTGATAAGGGGATGGGATTGATCCCCAGTGCTGGGAGCTTCCTTTGTAGAGAGCTTGCTACAAGCTCTCTACAAAGGAAGCCCTATCTATCCCTTGGCTGTTTGTTTTTTTGTTTTGTTTCTAACTTTCAAATTTTATTTTTATTTTCTGTGTATGATTGTTATGTGTGAATATATGCAGGACCACCCCTGTCATGCGGTGTCTACGCTGTGGAGGCCAGAAGAGGGCATCCAACTGGCATTATGGACAGCTGTAAGCCACCATGTAGGTGCTGGGAACCCAACCCTGGTCTTCTGCAAGAGCAGACAGTGTTCTTAACTGACTTCTGAGCCATCTTTCCAGCCCCTGTTTGTTTTTGAAAGCAGGGTCTTTGTAGCTGAGGTTGATCTGGAATTCACTATGTAGCCCAGGCTGGCCTTGAGCACAACACTTTAGCCTCAACCTCTCAAGTACTGAAATCACAGGTATGAGCCTTTGGTTCTTATTTTGAGACAGGGTCTCTCTTTGTAGCCCAGGCTGCTATTGCCGTATAATTGGAGCTGGCCTGGAATTCACTCTGTTGCCCAGGCTGGCCCTGAACTTCTGATATTCCTGCCACACCCTCCTGAATACTGGGATTACAGGCTTAGACTCCCACTTCTTGGCCCATGATAACATTTCAGAACATAACATTTCAGAATACATTTTGGGAATTGCTACACTGGTTACGTCATTACTGTAATCTTTTTTGTTTACATGAAACAAAAGCCAGTACTGCTTGGCTTCTGGGAAGAAAAATTGATTTATTAGAAGAATGGGAGCCATTGTCTCATGGAATCTCTGAGCAAACCAGACTGAGAACAGAGTAGCTCTGCACTGCAGGAGCAGATCTAGCTAAGCAGCTTCCATAAACTGTCTCAATCATTAGAAGCTATGGTTTTGTGTTTTGTTTTGATTTATTTTAATATTTTTTATTTATTTGTTTTTATGTGTATGAATGTACTGTCTGCATGTAGGTTTGTGCACCCGTGTCATGCAATGCCGCAGAAGTCAGAAGAAGGTGTTGGGTTCCCCTGGAACTGGAGTTAAAGACGGTTCTCAGCCACCATGTGGGTGCTGGGGATTGAACCCAGATCCTCTGCAAGAGCAGTTGGAGCCTTAACCACTAGGGCATCTCTCTAGCCTCTTGATTTATTTTTATTTATTTATTTTTGATCTTTTTGAGACAGGGTCTCCCTGTAGCCCCAGCTGTCCTGGAACTCACTCTGTAGACCAGGCTGGCCTTGAACTCACAAAGATCCTCCTGCCTCTGCCTCCCAAGTGCTGGGACTAAAGTCATGTGCCACCATGCCCAGCAATTTATATTTTAGTTTATGTTATGAATGTATTGTCTGCATGTATATAAGTGCAGTGGTGTTGTGCAATGCCTGTGGAGTGTCAGATACCCTGGAACTGGAGTTATAGATGGTTAGCTGCCATGTGGGTGCTGGGAATCTAACCTAGGTCCTCTGCAAAAGCAGCCAGTGCTCTTAACCATTGAGCCATCTCTCCAGTCTTTTTTTTTTTTTTTTTTGAGACAGGATCTTCCTACAGCCCCAGCTGGCCTGGCACTCACTCAGTAGACCAGGCTGGTCTTGAACCCACAGAAATCCACCTGCCTCTGCCTCCAGAGTGCTGGGATTAAAGGCATGCACAACCACACCTCTTAGCCACCATGTGGGTGCTGGGAATAGAACCATGGTCCTCTGTGAGTTCAGGTACCAGCACTCGAATGGAAGCTAATAACCATCCAACAGTCTGTAACTCTAGTTCTAGGGTATTAAATGTCCTCTTCTGGCCTCCACAGGCATCGTACACATGTAGTGCACTTATAGACATGCAGGGAAAGCATTAGTAAAATGAAAATTATATATATGTATATATATATATTTGTCCTGTACTAAGCAGACGGTTCTTAGCCACCATGTGGGTGCTGGGGATCGAACCTGGGTCCTCTGCAAGAGCAGTCGGTGCTCTTAACCACTAGGCTATCAGAGTACCTAGGTACTCTGAAAGAGCAGCCAGTGTTCTTAACTGATGAACCATCTCTCTAGCCCCTCTAAATCTGTATTTCTGCTCAATTTTTTTTTGTATGTGAAGTTAAAACTATGTTATAAAATTCTAAGAGAGGGTTGGAGAAATGGCTCAGTGGTTAAGAGTGCTGACTATATGGTGGTGCATGCCTTTAGTCCCAGCACTGAGGAGGCAGAGGCAAGTGGATCTCTGTGAGTTCAAGGCCAGCCTGGTCTATAGGGAGAGTTCCAGCACACCTGGGGCTACAGGCAGACTTTGTCTTAAAAAAAAAAAAAAAAGCCGGGCATGGTGGCACACGCCTTTAATCCTAGCACTTGGGAAGCAGAGGCAGGGATGTGCTTATAAATAAAATAAAAAATAAAATATGACCTCTGAACGAGGTCATATTTTATTTTATTTTACTTTTTGGTCTTTTCAAGACAGGGCCTCCCTGTAGCCCCAGCTGTCCTGGGACTCACTCTGTAGACCAGGCTGGCCTTGAACTCATAAAGATCTGCCTGCCTCTGCCTCCCAAGTGCTAGATTAAAGGTGTGCACCACCACGCCCAGCTGGGAGGTCATTTTTTAAAAAACAGGTAACTACAGAGTGAATTCCAGGACAGCTGGGGCTACAGGGAGACCCTGTCTCAAAAAGACCAAAAAATAAAAAACAACAGGTAAGATGATTTTGTTGTTCTAGGCTTCTCCATATTCTCCTCAACTAGTTAACCATATATTACACAAAAAGTGTCTTTCTGTCTTTGGTTTTAGACAGTCTCATTCTGTAGCCCAGGCTAGCCTTAAACTCAGACCCTTGTCTCTGGACCTGATGGATGGTACACACCTTTAATCCCAGCACTTGGGAGGTAGAGGTAGGTAGATCTCTGTGAGTTCAAGGCCACCTGGCCTACATAGTGAATTCCAGGCCATCTAAGACTACAGGGAGACCCTGCCTCAAAAAGACCAAAAAATAAAACAAAACAAAACAAAAAAACCTCAGATCCTTGTTTCTCAGATTCTCTCCTGTGTGTTGGAATTCCAGGCATGTACTGCCATTATCAGCACCAATTCAATCTACATATTGTGCCCTTTAACATACATTTTCAGTGATTATTTTATTTTATTTAGTATTTTAAAATTTTATGTGTATGAGTGTCTTGCCAACATGTATGTAAGTGTACCCATGTCCTGTGGAGGTCAGAAGAGGGTGAGGGATCCCCTGGAACTGGAGTTAAAAGGATGGTTATTAGCTCCCATGTGAGTGCTGAGGTTTGAACCTAGGTCATCTGCCAGAGTAATCTGTGCTGTTAACCACTGAGCCATCTCTCCAGCCCCTTGCAATGATTATTTTAATCCAAGTTTTTGTCTATTAACCTATGGCCTTTTGTACTTTTTTTTTTTGGTCTTTTCAAGACAGGGTCTCCCTGTAGCTCCAGCTGTCCTGGAACTCTGTAGACCAGGCTGGCCTTGAACTCACAAAGATCCGCCTGCCTCTGCCTCCCAAGTGCCAGGATTAAAGGCGTGCGCCACCACGCCCGGCCGGCCTTTTGTATTTTAAATATTCTATTTTTATTATTTTATGCATATGAATGTATTGCCTGCATACAGGTAAGTGTACCTGTATCATCCCAGGAGGTCAGAGTGTGTGTTGGATTCCCTGAAATTAGAGTTACCAATGGTTGTTAGCTGCCATGTGGGTGCTGGGAACTGAAACCAGATTCTCTGCAAGAGCAGCCAGTGCTCTTAACTGCTGAGTCATCTCTCTAGCCCTGCCCTGTGTATTTTAAACAAGTACACTACCTCTAAGTACATTGCTAACCCTATGTATGTCTTTTCGTTTTGTTTAGCTTGTTTGTACCAGGATTATAGGCACAAGCCATGCCTAGCTCTACTGACATTGTGTGTAGTGTTATGTATGAGTATTTGTACAGATGTGCGCACACATGCTTGCGCACCTGTGGAGGCCAATGTTAATGATGTTAGTGTCAGGAGTTTTCTTTTTTTTTTTTTTTTTTTTTTTTTGGGTCTTTCGAGACAGGGTCTCCTCGTAGCCCCACTGTTCCTGGAACTCACTCTGTGACCAGGCTGGCCTGAACTCACCAAAGATCCTCCGCCTCTCCTCCTGAGTGCTAGGATTAAAGGCGTGTGCCACCACGCCCGGCTGTCAGGAGTTTTCTTACATTGCTCTGCATTTCATTCATTGAGGCAGGGTCTCTCAGCTGAACCCACAGCTCATGAATAATGCTAGTCTGGCTAGCCAATTTGCTCTGAGGGATCCTGCCTCTGTCTTTGCAGTACTGGAATTACAGGCAGCCACTACAACCACTTGGCATTTTTGGCATGGGTCCTTGGGATATGAACTATTTTATATTATTTTATTTATTATTTATTTATTTTTTGGTCTTGAGACAGGGTCTCCCTTTAGTCCCACCTGGCCTGGAACTCACTATGTAGATCAGGCTGACCTTGATCTCTCTCACAGAGATCCACCTGCCTCTGCCTCCCGAGTGCTGGGATTAAGGATATGAACTCTCGCACATGCACATCCAAATGCTATAACCACAGGGCCATCTCTCCAACCCTGTACCAAATTTAATATCTATCTACTATGTAATTACTTTACCAGTATATTTTGTTTCTTTATTCAGCGCTGAATTATGATTTAAATTCTTTTTTTTGTTTGCTGTTGTTTGTTTGTTTGAGTTTTTCCCTTGTTTTTTTATTTATTTTCTGTATATGTGTATGAATGTACTGTCCTGCCATGCAAAGTCTGTGCACCCGTGTCGGCAATGTGCCCAGCGGAGGTCAGAAAGGGGTGTCAGGATTCCCCCTGGAACTGGTGGAATTGGAGTTACAGATGGTTCTCAGCCGCCATGTGGGTGCTGGGGATCGAACCCGAGTCCTCTGCAAGAGCAGTCGGTGCTCTTAACCGCTAGGCCATCTCTCCAGCCCCTATATATATATATATATTTTTTTTTTAATTTTTGGTCTTTTCGAGACAGGGTCTCCCTGTAGCCCCAGCTGTCCTGGAATTCACTCTGTAGACCAGGCTGGCCTTGAACTCACAAAGATCCACCTGCCTCTGCCTCCCAAGTGCTAGGATTAAAGGCATTTGCCACCATGCTTGGCTTCTTTATTTATTTTTATGGCTATGAGTGTATTCCCTATAGGTATTACAGGTATGTAAGTGAACCCATGTCATACAATGCCCATGGAGGTCAGAAGAAGGTGTTGAGATTCCCCTAGAACTGGAGATATAGATAGTTGTTAACCAACATGTAGGTGCTGGGAATTGAATCTGGTCTTCTGCAAGAACAGCCAGTGCTTTTAGCCACTGAGCTATCTCCAGCCCTGTTTTTAATATTTTATTATTTTATGTATATGAGTGTATTGCCTGCATGCATGTCGGTGCATCTGTGTCATACAATTCCCTTGGAAGTCAGAAGAGGTGGTCACATCCCCTGGAACTGGAGTTAAATGGATGATTATTGTTAGCTGCCATGTGGATGCTAGGAATTGAACCTGGGTCCTCTGCAAGAGCAGCTGGTGCTGTTAACCACTGAGTCATCTCTCCAGCCCCAGCCCCTGTTTTTAGTTGTTGCTTATTCTTTGTTTTGTTTGTTATGTTTTGATTTTTGAGAGTGGGTGTCCCCATAACCTCAGATGGCCTAGAACTCACTATGTAGACCAGGGTGGCCTCAATTTCACAGAGATATACTTGCCTCTGCTGGGATTAAAGGTGTACCACCACACCCACCTTTTAATTAATTAATTTTTTTTTTATGTGTATGAGTGTACTGTCTGCATGTAGGTTGGTATACCTGTGTTGTGCAATGCTGCGGAGGTCAGAAGAGGGCATTGGATTCCCCTGGAACTGGAGTTAAAGACAGTTCTTAGCCGCCATGTGGGTGCTGGGAATTGAACCCGGGTCCTCTGCAAGAGCAGTCGGTGCTCTTAACCGCTGAGCCATCTCTCCGGCCCCATTAATTTTTACATTTTATTGATGTGTATATCTGTGTCTGCCATCTGTGTGTGGGTTCCTTTCAAGGCCAGAAGAATCAGATCCCTAGGATTGCAATGACAGGCTGTTGTGAGTCACCCAATGCGGGTACTGCTTGGGTCCTCTCAAAGAGTAGCAGGTGCTTTTTTTTTTCTTTATGTGTATGAGTGTACTGTCTGCATGTAGGTTTGTGCACCCGTGTTTTGCAATGCCACGGAGGTCAGAAGAGGGTGTCGGATTCCCCTGGAACTGGAGTTCTCATGGAACTGGAGTTCTCCTGGAATTGGAGTTACAGATGTTTCTCAGCCGCCATGTGGTTGCTGGGGATCGAACCCGGGTCCTCTGCAAGAGCAGTCGGTGCTCTTAACCGCTAGGTCATATCTCCACCCCGAGTAGCAAGTGCTTTTAACCACTGAGCCCCTTCCAGCTATTAAAAAAACGTGTTTATGGACTGGAGAGATGGCCTGGTGGTTAAGAGCAACGACTGCTCTTACAGAGGACCCAGGTTTGATTCCCAGCACCCACATGGCGGCTGAGAACCGTCTTTAACTCCAGTTCCAGGGGAATCCGACACCCTCTTCTGACCTCCGTGGCCTTGCACAACACAGGTGCACAAACCTACATGCAGACAGTACATTCATACACATACAAACATAAATTTAAAAAAAAGGTGTTTGGTTTTGTGTGTATGTATGTTCCCTGGTATTGTACCCAGGGGTTTGTGAATGCTAGTAAGCACTTTATGGCAAATAGAAAAAAAATTATATTGAATTGTCCATTATGTGGCAGGCATCGTAGAAGGTGCAGAGGGTACAACAGAAAACCAAGTCCTGACCTCATGGAGTTTACATAGTATGAGCAAGTATATACACATTAAGTGTAAAACAAATAAGTAGGGTAAGAAACACAAAGTAGATGGAAATGACTTGTTTTCTTTCCTGAGACAGGGTCTCCCTGTAGCCCCAGCTGTCCTGGAACTATGTAGACTAGGCTGACCTTCAACTTGCAGAGATCTGCCTGCCTCTGCTGAGATCAAAGGTGTGCACCAACACACCTGACGTTTTCTTTCTTTTTAAATATACATATATAATATAAATATATTATGTCTATGAGTTTATTGCCTGCATGTATGTAAGTGTGGTGTTATGCAATGCCCAAGGAGGTCAGAAGAACAAGTTGGATCCCCTAGAATTGGAGTTCACAGAAAGTTGTTAGCCCCATGTGGGTCCAGGGAGCCAAACCTAGGTCCCATGCAAGAGCAGCCAGTGTTCTTAACCTCTGAGGCATCTCTCCAGGGCCAGTGATTTGTTTTCTGTCCTGGGTCCTAATGAGATTGTCATCTTAAAGTTCACCAATAAGGAGAACCCTGGAGGATATAATAACGAAGCTCTAAAGGTCCAGAACATTCCAAGCTGAGGTTTAATAGCAAGGGCTTGGAGATAAGGCTGTCCTGACAAGTTGCAGAACAATAAATGGCAGATATAGCTGGAACAGAGCAAGGGAGAGACCAGAAAAGAATGGGTGCGGTTGCGCAACCAGCAGCTTAATATCCACATAAGCTGACTTTGGCCTGCTCTTACCCAGAAAAATGAACATTCATGTTAATGAGTGTTAGAAATGTTTGCAGCAGCAATACACACCCATAATCGTAGCTGATTGGGAGGCTGGGGAAAGAGGATTCCTACAGCCCAAGTGTTCAAGGCCAGCCTGAGCAGCACAGCAGATCTTGTCTCTTAAGATAGAAGAAGAAAGAAGAAGCCGGGCGTGGTGGCGCACGCCTTTAATACTAGCACTCGGGAGGCAGAGGCAGGGGAGGCAGAGGCAGGGAGACGTTCAAGGCCAGCCTGGTCTACGGAGTGAGTTCCAGGACAGCTGAGGCTACAGGGAGACCCTGTCTCGAAAAGACAGACAGACAGACAGAAAGATAGAAGAAAAGAAAGAAAGAGAGAGAGAGAGAGAGAAAGGAAAGAAAGAAAGAAAGAAAGAAAGGAAAGAAAGAAAGAAAGAAAGAAAGAAAGAAAGAAAGAAAGAAAGAAAGAAAGAAAGAAAGAAAGAAAGAAAGAAAGAAAGAAAGAAAGAGAAGGAGGAAGAAAAGCTAATGAGTTTTGGGTTTCATTTTGGTTTTTTGTTTTTGTTTTTGGTCTTTTTGAGACAGGGTCTCCCTGTAGCTGCAGCTGGCCTGGAATTTGCTAGGTAGACTGGGCTGGTCTTGAACTTGCAGAGATCCACCTGCCTCTGCCTCTTGAGTGCCACCAGGCCTGGAGAAAGCTAATGAATTTTAATAGTCAAATAAGAGGGTTAAAGGGGGCTGGGGAGATGGCTCAGTGGTTAAGAGTGCCAACTGTGGGCTGGAGAGATAGCCTAGCAGTTAAGAGCACCGACTGCTCTTGCGGAGGACCCAGGTTCGATCCCCAGCACCCACATGGCGGCTAAGAACCGTCTGTAACTCCAATTCCAGGAGAACTCCAGCTCCAGGGGAATCCGAGACCCTCTTCTGACCTCCGCGGCATTGCACGACACAGGTGCACAGACCTACATGCAGACAGTACACTCATACACATACAAAAATAAATAAAATTTTTTAAAAAATTAAAAGAAAAGAGTGCCAACTGCTCTTGCAGAGGACCTGGGTTCAATTCCCGGCACCCACATTTGAGTCCCAGCACCCACATGGCGGCTAAGAGCCATCTTTAAGCCAGGCATGGTGGTGCACACCTTTGATCCTAGCTCTCAAGAGGCAGAGGAAGAAGCAGGTGAATCTCTGTGAATTCAAGGTCAGCCTGGTCTACAGAGTGAGTTCCAGCTGGGGCTATAGGGAGACCCTGTCTCAAAAAAAAAAAAAAAGAGAGGATTAAAGAGCCTGGATAGAGAATGAGAAACTGGTTCTAATTCCTACTGTGTGCCTCATACTTTGACCTTGACCCCTAATGTATGTTAGTAAGTATATCCAGGAAGTGGAAGGCAGTAGGGTTAGCTATGTACCTCAGTAATAGATGGCTTTGTCTAGCATGTTCAAGGGCCTGGGTTAGATCCCTAGCACAAAAAAAGGGAGGTGGGATGGCTCAGTGGATCGGGGCACTTGCTGAGAAGCCTAAGGAAGGTAGTGCGGGGGTTGAACCTGGGGCTCCACACCTTGGTGCTCCACCGCAGTGCTGTTCCCCAGCCCCCCCCCCCGCCCCCTTTCCTTCTTTTTACTTTTCATTTTGGAACAGGATCTCATTAAGCTGCCCAAGCTGGCTTTCAACTTGTCTCAGCCTTCTCAGTAGATGAGATTATAGGTGGGCATAGGCCATCAGCTCAGCTATGTTAAAGAATATTGATCTTAGTGCTGGAGAGTGGGCTCAGCGGTTAAGAGCAGTGGCTGCTCTTGCAGAGGATCCAGGTTCAGTTCCCAGCATTTATAACCAGGCTTTGATTTGTTTCCCAAGCAGCTCACAACTATCTTGTCACTCCAGTTGGGGGGTGGGAGGGTCCAGTGCCCTCTTTGGCCACCTGCACACAAATGGTGCACATATATACACTCAATGAAGCACACACAAATACATATAAAAAATGGACATTTTAATTTAATTTTATGTGTACCAGTGTGTTGCTTGAATGTGTATAAGAGCACCACATGTACCTGGTGCTAAGGTCAGAAGAAGGCATGGGATCCCCTGGAATTGGAGTTATGGATGGGTGTTCACTGTCAGATGGGTGCTGGGAACCGAACCCAGGTCCTCTACCACTGAGCCATCTCTCCAAATAAAGAAATTTTTCTTTTTGTATTTTTGAGACAGGGTCTTCCTGTAGCCCTAGCTGGCCCGGAACTCACTATGTAGACCAGGCTGGCCTTGAACTCACAGAGATCTGTCTGCCTCTGCCTCCAAGTGCTAGAATTAAAGGCATGGGCCACCACACCTGACCCAAATAAGTAAATCTTTACAAGAATTAAATTTGAGGAACCCAGAATGATGATACACACCTACAAAGTGTGCTCCAGACATGGACTCAAGAGAATCAGAGTTCACGGTTCATCCTCTGGGCCACAAAAAGTTCAAGGAGGGGCTGGAGAGATGGTTCAGTGGTTAGAGCACTGGCTGCTCTTGCAGAAGGCCTGGGTTTGATTCCCAGCACCCGACCATAACTCCAGTTCCAGGGGATTCCAACACCCTCTTCTGACCTCCGTGGGCATTGCACAACATAGATACACGTACATACATGTAGGCAATACACTCAAACACATAAGATAAAAATAATAATTTTTTTTTTGTCTTTTTGAGACAGGGTCTCCCTGTAGCCCCAGCTGTCCTGGAACTCACTCTGTAGACCAGGCTGGCCTTGAACTCACAAAGATCCGCCTGCCTTTGCCTCCGGAGTGCTAGGATTAAAGGCGTGCGCCACCACGCCCAGCTTTTTTTTTTTTGATAAATTTTTTTTTTTTTTTGGTCTTTTTGAGACAAGGTCTCCCTGTAGCCCTGGAACTCACATTGTAGACCAGGCTGGCCTTGAACTCACAAAGATCCGCCTGCCAAGTGCTAGGATTAAAGGCGTGCGCCACCACGCCCAGCAATAAAATATTTTTTTAAGTTCAGGGAGTCTCTGCTACATGAGACCCTTTCATATTTAATAATATAATAATATAAATATGCAAAAATACAAAGATTGTGCAGCCAGACTTGGTAGTATAGGCCTGCATTCCGAACCATGCAGAAAGGTAAGGCAGAAAATCTTTTCTTCCCAATCTTTGAAAGAATCTCTCAGTTTGTTTCAGACCAGCTCTTACTAAGTTACCTGAACATTGCTAGACTGGCTGGAACACACGCCTGTGCACCATCACACCCTGGCATAGAGGTCTTACAAAGATTAAAAATTAAATGCATCCTAGAGTTCAAAATAGATGGATTAGGGCTGGAGAGATGGCCTAGCGGTTAAGAGCGCCGACCGCTCTTGCAGAGGACCGGGGTTCGATCCCCAGCACCCACATGGCAGCCAAGAACCATCTGAAACTCCAATTCCAGGAGAACTCCAGTTCCAGGGGAACACGACACCCTCTTCTGACCTCCGCGGCATTGCACGACACGGGTGCACAAACCTGCATATAGACCGTACATTCGTACATACAGAAATAAATAAAATTTTAAAAAAAATAGATGGATTTAAAAAGATATAAAGAGCTTTAACACTAGGGAAGACAATTCAGTCATGTAATCTCGGCTACTTGGGAGGCTGAGGCAGAAGGAGCACAAATTCAAGGCCAGCTTTGGGGACACGAAGCGAGCTCAAGTTAAGACCAGCCTGGGGTACACAGGACTGGGTCTCAAAAATAAAGCAACCCTTGCAATACCTGCGGCCTCCCTACGCAGGCGCGGCTGGTGAGGGCGAGGGAGAGGCAGATGATACCTCCTACACCAATCAGAACCCGGTTGATAGGCAGAGCCTGAAGATTTTGAGGACCCTTCCAGTCCCCCAAGCAGCCTTTGGAGATTAGCTTCTTTAATCAGCCTGGAAACCAGCCTGTTCCTATCCAGAGCGTCGCTGCAGGCTACTATTGGCTGCCGTGAAGCCCGCCCACCTCGCTGCTCATTGGCTGACAGCGGTTGACATAGGAAGAGCCTGTTGCTGAGCGAAAAGAAGTGATGCAGCTTTCGCCCGGGAGACTTTAGAGAAAACAACAATATAAAGAATAGCTGCGGCTGCCTTATTGAGCACTTCATCTGCATGAAGCTGTTAAGCAGTTTTCGTGTTTTAGCTTTCATCCTTACACCAGTATTGTCTGGTTTGACAAAACAGGAAGCAGGTGCAGAGGATGAAGGGACTCGCCCTGAGTAACATGGTCGAGATAGGGCTGTGTTCTTCCACTCCGCTCTCCTGATTCCAAGTCCAGGAGGATAGGGTGAAGGGGAACCAGGGACCTTTCTGCAACGATAGGCTCTTCAAGAATGGGATGCATTGAGAGGGTCCCGGAATGGCGTGGGAAAGGAAGGACACCTTAGCAAAGAAAAATTGTTCTTTCTGGAAATATGAGGCTCCTGGGACAGCCTGTTAACGTGTTGGTGGGTCTGGACCTCAGGAACTTAGTCTCCACAAACAACTTACTGAGAGTATTCAGCAAATTCTTTTTTTTTTTTTTGTATTTTTGAAACAGGGTCTCCCTGTAGCCCCAGCTGTCCTGGAACTCACTCTGTAGACCAGGCTGGCCTTGAACTCACAGAGATCCGCCTACGTCTGGCTTCCAAGTGCTGGGATTAAAGGCGTGTGCCACCACGCCCGACCAGCAAATTCTTATATTTTTGTTAATTTTTAAAATACTTTCTGCCGGGCGTGGCGGCACACGCCTTTAATCCTAGCACTTGGGAGGCAGAGGCAGGTGGATCTTTGTGAGTTCAAGGCCAGCCTGGTCTACAGAGTGAGTTCCAGGACAGCTGGGGCTACAGGGAGACCCTGTCTCGAAAAGACAAAAAAAAATATTTTCTTTATTGTTTTTATTTTATGCGTATGAGTGTATTGCCTGCATGTATATAAGTGGGTGCAATGCCCATGAAGGTCAGAAGGTGTCGGATCCCCTGGAACTGGAGTTACAGATGGTTGTTACCATGTGGGTGTTGGGATTCAAATCCGGGTCCAGCCTGTGGTTTTTTGTTTTCTTTTCTTTTTTTTTTATATTTAAAAAAAAATTTTTTTATTAATTTTATTTATTTCTGTATGTGTATGAATGTACTGTCTGCATGCAAGTTTGTGCACCCGTGTCGTGCAACGCCGCGGTCAGAAGAGGGTATCGGATTCCCCTGGAACTGGAGTTCTCCTGGAATTGGAGTTTCAGACGGTTCTTAGCCGCCATGTGGGTGCTGGGGATCGAACCGGCGTCCTCTGTAAGAGCGGTCGGCGCTCTTAACCGCTAGGCTATCTCTCCAGCCTCCACAGTCACTTTATTTTTAATACAGCTTCAATGAATAAAGGAAGAAGGTCCTTCCAATAAATAGTCTGGAATCCACGTACATAAAAATTAAACCTGGGCCGGGTGTGGTGGCACACGCCTTTAATCCTAGCACTTGGAAGGCAGATGCAGGTAGACCTCTGTGAGTTCAAGGCCAGCCTGGTCTACATAGTGAGTTCCAGGACAGCTGGGGCTACAGGGAGACCCTCTCTTGAAAGATCAAGTGAAAGAAAGCAGATCAGGGATTCACATCATAACAGCATATCATGCCTCAAAGAAACAAAATTTTAAACCCCTGAAGAAGGTGATTGAAAATGACCTCAAAAGATGGAAAAACCTCCCATGCTCATGGATTGGAAAAATTAATATAGTAAAAAATGTCCATTCTACCCAAGTTTATATACAGATTCAATGCAATCCCAATTAAAATACCCAAGAGTTTGTTCACAGACTTGGAAAAACAA
>VZQC01015016.1:361203-404457 GCA_009823505.1 Rhizomys pruinosus | reverse complement strand
CTGGCCTTAGAACTCACAGAGATCCACCTACCTCTGCCCCTCTAAGGGCTAGATTAAAGGCGTGTGCCACAACGCCCGCCACCAAGGTGTTCTTTCAGGCAGAACTTGAACTTTTATTTTTTTTTTTTTTTTTTTTGTGGTCTTTTCGAGATAGAGTCTCCTTGTAGCCCCAGCTGGCCTGGAACTCGCGATGTAGACCAGAACTGGCCTTGAACTCACAAGGATCCCCTGCCTCTGCCTCCCCAAGTGCTAGGATTAAAGGTGTGGCGCCCACACGCCCGCAGGCAGGAAAGTGGATTTTACTACATCAGTATCCACTCACCCACTACCATCTGGATTTAGTAATTTGTTTTTTCACTTGCTGGGGACCGAATTAGGGTCTCATACATGCTAGACCAGTGTTCCTACACCTCTATCCCTCCAGTATATCTTAAATTAATGGGTTAATGTCCTCATAAAAATAATCTCATACTGGACATGGTGGCACAACGCCCTTAATCCAAGCACGCATGAGGCAGAGGCTGGCAGATCTTGTGAGTTCAAGGCCCAGCCTAGTCTACGAGTGAGTTTAGGACAGCTGGGCTACAAGGGAGACCCTGTCCTCAAAAAGACCAAAAAAAAAAAAAAAAAAAAAAAGCCAGGCATGGATGGTAGCACACGGCCTTTAATCCCACACTGGGGAGGCAGATAAGTGGATCTCTGTTGAGGTCAATGACAGCCTGGTCTACATAATAGAGAGTTTCGCAGGCCAGTTGGAGCGACAGGGAGACTCTGTCCTAAAAAGACCAAAAAAAAAAAAAAAAAAAAGAGAAGAGAGAAAAAAGAAAATTAACTTTTTTTTTTTAAAAACTTTGTTTTTTTAATTTTTTTTTAGTTTATAAAAAAAAAAAAAAGCAGTATATATATATTAAAAACAAAGACATATACACAGGAAATGATAATAAAAGATAAAGTATGAAAAGTATTAAACAGAGGTCTGGGGCCCTATCTTTGATCCCAGGATAAGGGGGTGAAGCAGAAGCAGGCAGATCTCTGTGAGATTCAGGCCAGCCTTGTCTACATGGTGAGTTCCAGGCCAGCTGGGGCTGAAAGGAAACCCTGTTTCAAAAAGACAAAACAAAAAATAAAAGTGTTAAACAGAGAGAGAGAAAGGCCCAGCCCAGGTGCCTTGGAAACTCAGGAGAGGATGAGATCATTTCCTGCTCCCCAGAAACTAGGGACTGGAAACTAGAAACTTTAGACTAAGTCAGAGATCATCTTTGGAATCATAAGCTTGAACTCAGAATATTCTTAGAGGGGACCTGGGAGTACTAGTCAGTTCTGGTCCCAGCCTGGACTCCTTGTCTAGAATAAAGAGACGCTTCTAAACTGAAACAAAAAGAAAAGGCTTGAAGAAAAAACGTGGAGACTGTGGGAAGTGAAGAGATGAATCAAGCTTTAAGGTGCTGAGGGGCAAAAGGAGAATTGAAAGCCAGAAAGTGGTGAGATGAGAGAGAGAGAGAGAGTGAGAGAGTGTGTGTGTGTCTGGGAAGCACAGGGATAAAAACAGAAACCAGGGGAGCACCCAGGACGACTTAAGGAGTGGGAGGAGAAAGAGGAGTCAGAGAAGTAGTGGCCAGAAGTGAGAATGGACCCAGTCCAACACTGTTACAAAGTTTCGAGGAGGGCCAAAAGGGTGGAAGCCAGACTTGAGGGTACCAAGGCAGCTACAGAGGAGTGGGAAATTGAAGTTAGACATAAGATTGCCAGCGGCATTTCAGGGCTTTTCCAGAGACTCCAAAAACAAGGTGATTTTTCCAGTGTCTAGAAGTGGAGTCCTTGCCTGAGGCCTGAGGGGACGGGGTGATGGCTTCTGGCCTCCAAATATATGGCATTCACTTAGCACAACTGAGTAAGGTAGATCCCAACCTCTCCAAACCCTAACCAGCCCCTCCAGGAACTGGAAAGCTGAAGAGAAGTCCCTAGGGAGATTTCACACCTGGCCGTCTGGCTCAGCTCGGTGAAGTCCTGGTTCATCATGGAGCCCCAACGACTCCACGGGCTATCACTCTATCCCTGGCACAGGCCAGGGATCTGACTAACCCTTCTTGCAAAAGTTTGCAGCATTCGTAGGCGGCCAACTACAGCTCCCAGAGTTCCCGCGATTCTCTACGCTGATTGGACACCCCCTAGTCTCCAGAGGGCGGTGCCGCCCCCGCCTCCTCGGGAAACAGGCTTCTGATTGGCTACGCTGAGAGGGCTTTTGTGTCCCCGCCCCTCCCCCGGGGAACGCAACGGGCTGAGCGGTGCTGCTGGTGTCAGAGCCCGGCGAGCGCTTGGCAGTTCCGCGGTGGGGATGCTGAGCGGCGCAGGCTTGGTGAGCGGCGCTGGCAACTGCAGACTCCCGAGGCACTCGGAGCCCTGAACAACCCTGGGGCTGCGGCCGACCTCGGGCCTCCCGGGCCCCGACTGCACGAAGTGTCCAGCGCGGCTCCTGCGGGCGTCCCGAGCGTCCTGCAACCCTGAGAGACACCCCACGGTTCTCCAGCGACCCGGATCCCCAGCTTCCTGCCCGCGCCGGCCCCAGATCCCGTCGAGTGTCCCCGGGTCGCTGGCCAGCAGCGGCTGGGTGCTGGCACACACCATGATCGTGGCAGACTCCGAGTGCCGCACCGCCGAGCTCAAGAGCTACCTGCCGTTCGCTAGGGGCGGCGTCGGCGGCCCGCGGACCGCTGAGGTAAGCAGCCGCCGAGCGACACCACTCTTCCCGCGAGCCCCGTCCCAAGCCCCCTGGCTGTCCGGAGCTAAGTCTGCCGCCCTCACCCTACCCCCCTGGGCTCGGGGCAGGGGAGTGGCGCACGTAAGAGAGGACTAGGGTTGCATCAACTGCAGCCTCCGGTCTCCCTCTCCCCCCGCCCCCATCCCGGGAGGGGGGCTGATGAGCCCTCCCCTGCCTCCCTCGGACTCCTGGCCAATGAGAGGGGACGCCTTCTGGAGGCTTTTCCTGGGTCTGTGCTCTGGTGGAGCGAGCGTCTTCAAGTCCAGGCAAATCCCTGCCGGAGCGAGCAGACCACTCCTGTCCCCGCCCCCTTCCGCAGATTCCCTTCCTCCCGGCGAGGCCAGCGCAGCCTGCGAGCTCTTTCTAGGATAGGTTTCTGCTAGGATCGTGCCTCACAGGGAGTGAAGCTACCTCGGGGCTGGTCCACGAAGGTCGAGCCCCATCCTGCACCCCGGATCTGGAAGCTGGCTGGAAGGCTTTGGTGGTGGTGGTGGGGGACCTTTGGCGGCCACTGTTGAATACCAGTACCACTTAGGCTGCTTACTTACTCCCTTTTAAAATGGTCTGGGGTCCTCGAAGTTTGTTTTGCTGGAACTGCCCCCCCCCCCCCCCCGCCTGCCCGGCGCAGAATGTAGAGGGGTCTTGCTGGGAGGCTATCAATGAAGCTGAACTTAAAACAACCCAGCCCCTAGCAGCCTCCATCAGGAACGTCATTTATTTATTAAACACCTACTAGATGCCAGGGTCTGAGCTTTGTCTCTGACTAAACCAGGAAAATTGAAACTGTACTATAAAGCCCCATTTCGCAGGATGAGAAAACAGGCCCAAAGGGGCTGAGGGAGAGGTTTCTTTCACTTAACCCAGAGGTCTCTCTCTCTCTCTTTTTCTGTCTATTTGAGACAGGTTCTCCCTTTAGTCCTAGCTCGCCTGGAGCTCACTATGTAGACCAGGCTGGCCTTGAACTCACAGACATCCATCTGCCTCTGCTTCCCAAGTGCTGGGATTAAAGGTGTGCACCACCACGCTCTGCCTAAGATGGTTTTTATCTGCCATGTGGGTGCTGGGAATCGAACTTGAGTCCTCTGCAAGAGTAATCAGTGCTCTTAACCACTGAGCCATCTTTCCATCCCCTGTCTCTTTTTGAGACAGGGTCTCCCTTTAGTCCCAGCTGGCCTGGAGCTCACTATGTATAGACCAAGCTGGCCTTGAACTCACAGAGATCCACCTGCCTCTGCCTCCCAAGTGCTAGAATTTTAGGCGTTCACCACCATGCCTGGGTGTTGTCTCATTCTTCTTGGCCTGTGTGTGTCTAGGATTTTGGAGACTGCTTGGCACTGCACAGGGGTTTGCTCCTTTCTTTTTTTTTTTTTTTTTTTTTGTCTTTTAGAGACAGGGTCTCCCTGTAGCCCCAGCTGTCCTGGAATTCACTCTGTAGACCAGGCTGGCCTTGAACTCACAAAGATCCGCCTGCCTCTGCCTCCCAAGTGCTAGGATTAAAGGCTTGCGCCACCACGCCCGGCTTCTAGTGCCTTTCAAAGGACTTCCCAAGGCTGTTCTCTCCTGTGAGACAAGTCTGCACATCCCTCTTCCTAGTGGCTGGTAGGGAGAAAGCCTCAGCTGGTCTGGGTGGGCTTCAGGGGAGATAGTGTGGCTTTAGAGGAAGTCTCCCACCCCCTTTAAGACAAAGTCTCAGGGGCTGGAGAGGTGGCCTAGCAGTTAACAGCACCGACTGCTCTTGCAGAGGACCCGGGTTCAATTCCCAGCATCCACGTGGCAGCTGAGAACCATCTTTAACTCCAGTTCCAGGGGAATCTGAATACCCTCTTCTGTCTGACCTCCGTGGCATTGCATGACTTGGATGCACAGACCTACATGCAGACAGTACATTCATACACATAGAAAAATTTAAAAAAAAAACACACAAAAAAAACAAAGTCTCACTCTCTTGTTCAGGCTTGCCTTGAACTCATTATCTTCCTGCCTCAGCCTCCTGAGTGTTGGAGATTATAGCTGCGCACCTCCATTCTTGGCTTTAGGAAACCACTTTCCAGTACTGAGCAAAACTGGTGATGTTGCAGTGTCTACATTTCTACATTGCAATGTGTCTACTCTCTCAAGAAAAGATGACCTTAGAGGTGTCTGCTTTAGTTGGAATCCTAAGAACATAGGGTGCCAATCTAAGAATCTGATGCTCAAGACTGGAGGGAAGGGTCAGATGTATAGTGCCCTCAACTCCATTTCACCCCAGATTACCTTTCAGAGGGTCAAGACCTTCAGATACACCAATCTCCAGAAAATTCCAAGGGACTAACTCTTGTCTTGGGTAGTATTTTTCAAAGCTATATTGGGTTTTAGAATGACTTCCTCAAACATCATTTCCTCTGGGAAGCCTTTCTTTCCCCACCACAGGAGGCCGTCTGCATACCTGTTATAGTTCCCTCTGCTTTTTAGGAGCTTTGGGCCCATTCCTGTGAGACCTGGGCCTTTCTTGTCTGTCTCCCTTACTGAACTAGTGGCACCTGCAGGTTTCAGCCATTGGCACTGTCCTTTGCAACTAGGTGTTGACAATCATCTGGCCCTTGTCAACTGTTCAGTTTTTGAAGTCCCATCAGAACTGTGCCAGGCAAGAAGAGGATTCTTCTGAGCTTTGGAATTAAGGTGCTTATGGCATCAAAGGGGTAAAGCACTTAGCCTGGAGCCCGTCCAGGGTGTGTGTGTCTGGTGGGGGTCAGGGCCTGCTGCTTGTGCTGTCTTCACCGCAGGTGCAAACCCAAGCACCTATCTGAAATTCAGCTGACTGGTGGGGGGACAGTGCCTGTCCTTCCCAGCTAGCAAAATGATTTAGCAGGTGTTTCTGTAGCTAAGACCTGGGGCTTGCAGGCTCCAGAGAACAGGAACAAAGGCTGCTCCAAGGGGCTCATGCAGCTGGACAGAACCCCAGGAAGTCAAACTGCTGGGTTCAAATCTCTGGGTGTGATGCCACTTCCAGAAGCCATTAGGATGGAATAGAAAGGGACCTGGAGGCCAGACGTCCTGGGTTCAAATTGCAGATTAGGTGCTTTTTAGTGGCTGCTTTATTTTTACACCCTTGATCTTTCCTTGAATGCAAAAATAATCCCTGTAGCCTCCAGACTGAGAATTATATAGAAATGGGGTAGAGCACTTGGGTTAATACAAAAGTTAATGTCTAATGAACATGTGAGTGAGCACAGGGGCACCAGCTCAGAGGTGATTATCCTCTTTACAGCCCTCCTGTGGAGCTGTCTGACTCCATTGTTCCTGCTGCCCCATGTGATTCCCTCAGTTGGGAATGTAGGGACACCCTGTGTTGTTGGCTCTCTAATTGTCCCATATAAGCAGGTAATTTGCTCCCACTGGGTTTCCCTGGTCTTCATCTCTAAAATGTATTTGGGGGGCTGGAGAGATGGCTCAGTGGTTAAGAGTGCCGACTGCAGAGGACCCAGGTTCCATTCCCAGCACCCACATGGCGGCTAAGAACCATCTTTGACTCTAGTCAAAGGAATCCGATGCCCTCTCCTGACCACGGCATTGCACGACACAGGTGCAAACAACCTACATGCAGACAGTACACTCATACGCATAAAAAATAATAAATAAATTTAAAAAAATTAAATAAATTTAAAAATGCATTTGGGGCTAGAGGGATGGCTCAGTGGTTAAGAGCATCACTACTCTTGCAGAGGACCCAGGTTCGATTCCCAGCATCCACATGGTGGCTAAGAACCGTCTTTGACTCCAGTTCCAGGGAAATCCGACATCCTCTTCTGACCTCTGCAGCATTGCAGGACATGGGTGCACCAACCTACATGCAGACAGTACATTCATACACATAAAAAAAGTAAAAATAAATGCATTTGGAGTCAGGCCTTTGTAAGGTGTGCTGAACCTGTGTTCTTCTGTATGGCAGTCCCAAGACACATGTGACTAAATTTAGAGCTGGTAAAGTCAGCTGTGATGTACATATCTGTAATCTCAGCACTCAGGAGGCTAAGGTAGAAGGACTGCCACCAAGTGTGGTGGTGCACGCTTTTAATCCTAGCACTTAGGAGGCAGAGGCAGGCCGATCTCTGTGGATTCAAGGCCAGCCTGGTCTACAGAGTGAGCTCCAGGCCAGCTGGGACTATAGGAAGAAACTGTCTTGAAAATACCAAAAAAAAAAAAAAAAAAAATTAAACTAGGTATAGTGGTGTATGCACAACTTTAATTGCAGAATTTGGGAGGCAGAGGCAGGCAGATCTCTGAGTTCAAGGCCAGCCTGGTATACATAGTGAGTTTTAGGACAGCTGAGGTTACAGGGAGACACTGTCACAAAAAAGAAAAAAACAACTGCCCGCCTTTAATCCCAGCCCTCGGGAGGCAGAGGCAGGTGGATCTTTGTGAGTTCAAGGCCAGCCTGGTCTACATAGTGAGTTCCTGTCTTGAAAAGACAAAAAAAAAAAATACAAAACAGCAACAACAAAAAACCCCAAAGATTAATTATTAGGCTAAATTCAACTTGAGTTGAGCTAAAGATGTGGATTTTTGCACTGTACTCATTTCAAGAGCTAGGGCAGGAGGAGAGGCTATAAGAGCACTGTGCATATTAGGCTAGGCGAGGTGGCGCACGGCTTTAATCCCAGCACTCTGGAGGCAAAGGCAGGAGGATCTCTGTGAGATAAGTGATTTCTAGGATATTGGGGACTAAAAGAGAGACTCTGTCTCAGAAAGCACCCCCCCCCCAAAAAAAAAGACTACTGTGCGTATTAGACAATGCAGGTATAAAACATTGCACCATTGTAGACAGTTCTGTTGTACTGTGCTGTACCGCACTCTGGGTCACAACAGGAAACTGGATCTAGTGTGTGCCCTCAGGGTAAGATGGGTGTGAGTAATGGGTTCCTAGAGCTATGGGTGGAGAAGAGGAGCTTTTCTTTGCTCTTGGTGGGCCCCAGGTGTTTAAGTCATTAAGAAGGTTAGAGGATGGAGAATGTCTTGTATACTTGAAGGAACCTGGTTTGTATTCACCTCTGCTGTCTCCATAACTGAGTAACCAAAAGTGACTTGAATCCCTGTCAGCCTTATTCTTTATCTGTAATGGTCCAGGAGTAGCTTCTACCTGAAAGCCTAGGAGGTAGGAGCTGGAGAGATGGCTCGGGTTAGGAGCACATTCTAGTCTTGCAGAGGGCCCGGGTTAATTCCTAGGACACATATAGAGTAACAAGCGGCTGTCTATAACACCATTTCCAGGGGAGCTAACGATTCTGGCCACTTCGGGTACCTGCGCTCACAGGCACATGCCTATACACAGACATACATAAACTTTTATTTTTTTGTCTTTTCGAGACAGGGTCTCCCTGTAGCCCCAGCTGTCCTGGAATTCGCTCTGTAGACCAGGCGGGCCTTGAACTCACAAAGATCCGCCTGCCTCTGCCTCCCAAGTGCTAGGATTAGAGTGCGCCACCATGCCTGGCCATTTTTTTTTTAAATCTCCTTAAAAGTCTAGGTAGGTAGGGCTGGAGAGGTGGCTCAGCAGCTAAGAGCACTGGCTGTTCTTGCAGGGGACTCAGGTTTGAATCCCAGCACCCACATCGTGGCTAACAACCATCCTTAACTCCAGTCCAGGGGATAAGATGTCCTCTTCTAACCACAGGCATTGCATGACATGGGTGCACTTACATACATGCAGGCAATATAATATACTCATACATTCAAAATAAAAATAATAAAATATTTTAAAGAATAAAAGAGAATGGGGCTGGAGAGATGGCTTAGTGGTTAAGAGCACTGACTGCTCTTGCAGAGGACCCAGGTTCGATACCCAGCACCCACATGGCAGCTAAGAACCATCTTTAACTCCAGTTCCAGGGGAATCCGACACCCTCTTCTGACCTCCACGGCACTACACGACACAGGTGCACCAACCTACATGCAGACAGTGCACTCATACACATAAAAAATAATTGCCGGGCGTGGTGGCGCATGCCTTTAATCCCAACACTTGGGAGGCAGAGGCAGGCAGATCTTTGTGAGTTCAAGGCCAGCCTGGTCTACAGAGTGAGTTCCAGGCCAGCTGGGGCTACAGGGAGACCCTGTCTCGAAAAGACCAAAAAAAATAAATTAGTTAAAAAAACAATTGAATAAAAGAGAAGAAAAGTCTAGGTAATAGAGATGGAGAGATGGTTCAGCATTTAAGAGTACTGTCTGCTCTTGGAGATGACCCGGCTTTAGTTCCCAGCAACCACATGGGGATTAATAACCCTCCATAATTCCAGTTCAGGTGATCTGATGTCCTCTTCTGGCCTCTGTGGGTATTGCATGCATGGGAGCACTCAAATGCAGGCAAAGTACTTATATACATAAAATAAAAATGCATTAAAAAAAAATTCTAGGTGAAGTCAGTGCTCAGCTAATGGAAACAAGGTTACCTACTGTCTTTATTACTTGATGTTCTTGACTTGTCTGGGCAGCCTCGGTGGAGAGGAGGGCCGTTTGGTGGTGTCCATCTTGGCAGTGAGACCCTGCTCGTCCTGCTGCCAGTGAACCTTCCCTGACGTCAGGGGTAAGGGAAGCATTCAGAACACTGGATGGATTCTAGTCCTCGGTCTGATGTTCAGGACTTCCCAGGGATCCTTCTGGCTGAAGTGCTGGCCCCCGTGTCTTCCCTGCCAATGTTGCTGCTCGTTCCATGTGAGCTCACAGGTCACCTCCCCAGTGGCTTTTCCTGTCGTCTTACACAAAAATATCACACACTCTCTCACCCTGTCATTAAAGTCACTGCTCTGTTTAGTTCCCTTTTCTATTCACCAGTTGTTTGTCTTTCTCCCTGGGATCTAAAATTATGGGAAGGCTGAGACTTTGTCTTTTCACCGTTATAGTCATAATGCCTGCAATAGAGTCATAAAAAAAAATGTCAGATGAACAAATTACTTCTGTTTTTACCTGGAAAGCACTTAGCACTGCACCGCACCTTGTACTTCAGAGAGTGGTCAATAAATGGCACAAATTTAATGGCCTGCACCCTGGCTGTATGTATTGGTGGAAGTGGAACCTTGATTTTAGTATTTAAAAAAATTCACAAAGGGATTCTAATGTACCACTTAGGCTGGCACTCAGAGAGTTACACCAGCTTCTGCTTCCCAAGTGCTGCGATTAAAGGCGTGCACCACCACACCTGGCTGGCTTTCTTTTTTTTTTTTTTTTTTTTAATTTTTCATCTTTGAATTTTAATATTTGCATATTCCACTGTACACCAACCCCCTTTTCTGAGACAGCGTCTCACTATGTAACCCAGGTTGGCCCCAAGCTCCTGATCCTCCTGCCTCTACCTCCTCAGTCCTGGAATTACAGGTGGTCTGGCCCTGCTGCAGTTTTCTGTCTGCCCTCAGGTCCCCTGTGATGGGAGGCCCCAGCTGTGGAGTCAGCAGTTCTTATCTCCCAGACAGAGCTGTTGGGCATTTTCTCAAGCTATGGAGGAGGGGAGCTGACGAGGGAGTGCTTTCTCCATGCCCTCACCAGGCTGGCCTGGCACTAGAAAGGTGAGGTGAAAGAGGCCTGAGCAGCCAACCCCAGCCAAGAAGATCTAAGTAACTTTTCCCAAAGTCATGCAAGTCAGTGACAGAACTGGTACCCAGCACCTGCCTATTCCTTCCCATTGTCATTTTCTAGACCCCCCAGAGGTCTGCCTCTGTTAGGGGGCTTGAAGAAAAAAAAGGCTCATATACAGTTTTGAGTCCTCGTACATCTGAGGGTCCAAAGTTTGGATTAAAAAAAAAGTATAAACTTATTTACTTTTCTCTATGATACGTATTTTATTATATATGCCTGTATGTATGTAAGTGCACCACATGTGTGCATTGCCTGTGGAGACAGAAGTGGGCATTGGAGCCCCTGGAACTGGAGTTACAGACAGTTGTTAGCCACCATGTGAGTTCTGGGAATTGAACCCAGGTCTTCTGAAAGAGCAGCCAGTCCTCTTAACCTCTGAACCATCTCTCCAACTGCCCAAGTCTGGTTCTTAATGGGAAAAGGAGGGCTGGGGGACTCTGTCCCTTTGTAGAGAAGGCATGATTGTTATTTGGAAAATTATTTCAAGGCCAGTTTGGAGAGCTCCAGTCTGATACCCACAAAATAAGCAAATAAATAAAATGTACTCCCAGACCATGTATCTAGAAATAGAAAAAGCAGCTTTAGTGGGTACATGGTTCTGCCTCAGATGTACTGGAGTCTGAATCCCTGCTGCTCCCCGCCCTGCACCCTGCTTTGATTCCCTCCACGGCTCTCTGCTTTCTCTATTTTCACTCACGGCAGAATGAATGACTTGGCCTTGCTCACCACAAACTTTGATCTGGAGGAGAACAACTTAAAAGAGGCCATTAGAATTGCTGGGCGTGGTGGCGCACGCCTTTAATCCTAGCACTTGGGAGGCAGAGGCAGGCGGGTCTTTGTGAGTTCAAGGCCAGCCTGGTCTACACAGTGAGTTCCAGGACAGCTGGGGCTACAGGGAGACCCTGTCGCGAAAAGACCAAAAAAAAAAAGAGGCCTTTAGAGGACAGCGTTTGTAGAAGCATAAGCACTTGGAATTATGGGGTCACAGATGAGGGCCAAACAGTATTTCTAGACCTTGAAGGACTGTAGGGTCCTCCAAAAGAGATGACCTGTGAGAAATGGGAGGGTATGGGCCTGGGCCACTAATTTATTTGAAAGACCTTGGTAAGGGGAAGTTGGATTTTAAGTGGTTTGATCAGATTCATACTTCAGAAAGTTAGTCTGGTTGCTGAGTGGAGGACGGACAGGAAAGAGCAGAGTAGTAACAGCAGGGAGATGGTTGGTGAGGCTCGGGGTGGCAGTCGTCTACAAAATGTGGAGGGAAGTCTAAAAAAATGATCATTTGCATGGCTGGGGGTGCACTCAGAGGCTGAATGTGTCCAGCATGCTAGGCATGAGGCCTGGGTTCATCCTCAGCACTGGAAAAAGGAAGGGGGGAGGGAAGCTAGGTAGGTGGCAAGGGTTGGGGGGGATTATGACTTGAGAGGGATTGAAACTGCTTCGTGGACATCTAGGGTATTTGGTTACCTGCTCTAGATATGGAGGATTCTTTATTTTAATCTTTCTAATTTTTTAAAAAATTTTATTTATTTCTGTATGTGTATGAACGTACTGTCTGCATGCAGGTTTGTGCACCCGTGTCATGCAATGCCGTGGAGGTCAGAAAAGGGTGTCGGATTCCCCTGAAACTGGAGTTCTCCTGGAATTGGAGTTTCAGACGGTTCTCGGCCGCCATGTGGGTGCTGGGGATCGAACCTGGGTCCTCTGTAAGAGCAGTCGGCGCTCTTAACCGCTAGGCCATCTCTCCAGCCCAGTCTTTCTATTTTTTTTTAAGTGTGTTTGTGTGCCTGTGTGTGATCGCCACAGTGATCATGTGGCGATCAGAAGACAGCTTGGCAAAGTCTGTTCCCTCTTTCTATCATGTAAGTCCCAGTAATCAAACTCAGGTCTTCAGGCTTAGTGGCAAGAGCCTTTACCCACTCAGCCATCTCTCTGGCCCCCTTAAAGGGTTCTGTGTAAGTCCTATGGGACTGCAAAGGCAGTGGGGTTGCAGACATACAACAAGGTAGCTTGTATATTGACTTTTTTTTTTTAATTTTTAATTTTTTTTTTAAACTGCCTTCTTTTTTTTTTTTATTAATTTTATTTATTTCTGTATGTGTATGAATGTACTGTCTGCATGCAAGTCTGTGCACCCGTGACGTGCAATGCCGCGGAGGTCAGAAGAGGGTCTCGGATTCCCCTGGAACTGGAGTTCTCCTGGAATTGGAGCTTCAGACGGTTCTCAGCCGCCATGTGGGTGCTGGGGATCGAACCCGGGTCCTCTGTAAGAGCGGTCGGCGCTCTTAACCGCTAGGCCATCTCTCCAGCCCTTAATTTTTTTTTTATGTGTATGAATGTACTGTCTGCATGTAGGTTTGTGCACCCGTGTCGTGCAATGCCTCGGAGGTCAGAAGAGGGCTTTGGATTCCCCTGGAACTGCAGTTCTCCTGGAATTGGAGTTACAGACGGTTCTCAGCCGCCATGTGGGTGCTGGGGATCGAACCTGGGCCCTCCACAAGAGCAGTCGGTGCTCTTAACCGCTAGGCTATCTCTCCAGCCCCGTATATTGACTTTCTCAGGGTCCCTTTTACCCAAGCATGCTGGGGCTCCTATCCCTGCCTGAACAGGTCAGCGTCCATGAGCCCTCTTTCTTCTTGCTTACCCATTTGCTATCCATCAGTTAGGTATAAATCTTCCTCCTGGTCCTCCATATGTCAGGGTTAGAGGAGGCGGCTGGAGAGATCACAGCCCTCTTCATCCTCCTTTCTTCTACCAACTAACCTCCGTATGTTTCCCCACAGGAGCAGAGAGATGTCCCAGCTCGGCGAGGCCCCCGAGGACCCAGCGCCTTCATCCCAGTAAAGGAGGTAAGTTTGAAAGAGGTTAAAAAAAAAAAAAAAAAAGCCGGGCGTGGTGGTGCACGCCTTTAATCCTAGCACTTGGGAGGCAGAGGCAGGCGGATCTTTGTGAGTTCAAGGCCAGCCTGATCTACAAAGAAAATTCCAGGACAGCTGGGGCTACAGGGAGACCCTGTCTCGAAAAAAACAAAAAAAAAAAAAAAAAGAGGTTAGAATTTTTCAGTCCCTAGGAAGAAAGTACATGGTCCATGGGTGGATCGGGATCTTTTCTTGTCCCTTAATTTATAGCTTCAAAGCTATATCTTTCCATTCTTGATTCATTAAATTTCACAAAATCACCCTCAAAGCAGGTTTTCTCTGAATCATTTTCTAGAAGGAGTAGGTTCAGAAAGATAAAAAAAAGATTCTGGGTCAAATGTAATACATGTTTATTATTTTTTATGTTTCCAGTGTTTCAGAAATCCCTGGTCTGACGTGGCAAGGTATCTTGTGCCTCTGATCCTGGTTCTTAGGGAAACTGAGGCAGGAAGATTGCCACAAGTTTGAGACCATCCTGGGCTACCTAGGGTGTAACAGGCTAGCCAGCAAGGGGGGGGGAGGGAGATAAAGACAGAATGAGAGCACTAGAGAGATATTCTGGTTTCTGCCTTCCCCCTAAAGAGATCTTTACTGTATTTTCAGTACAGGGGTCAGAGTTTAAAGCTTGTTTGTTTTTTCTTCACAATACACATCTTTTCTCTCCCGGATCATTCATCCACTCGTTTTGTTATTACTTCGTTTTTTTAAAATATTTTATTTATTTTGTATGCGTATGAATGTACTGTCTGCATGCAGGTCAGTGCACCCGTGTCATGCAATGCCGTGGAGGGATTCCCCTGGAACTGGAGTTAAAGACGGTTCTCGGCTGCCATGTGGGTGCTGGGGACCGAACCCAGGTCCTCTGCAAGAGCAGTCGGTGCTCTTAACCACTAGGCCATCTCTCCAGCCCCATTACTTTGTTTTTGAGTTAGGGTCTTACTCTATATCCCTGGCTGGCCTGGAATTCACTGTGTAGCCAAAACTAGTCTTAAACTCTCAGTGATCTTCCTGCTTCAGCCTCCCTAGTGCTGGGATAACAGTTGTGAGCCGCTGTATCTGGTCCATTGTTATTTATTTGCTTTATTTTAATTTTTTATTATTTTTCTTTTTAGTCTCTTTGAGTCAGGGTCTCATGTAGCCCCAGCTGGTCTGGAAGTTACTCTGTGAACCAGGCTGGCCTTGAACTCACAGAAATCCTCCTGCTGGGATTAAACACATGTGCAATCATTCCTGTGTTTTATTTTCTGTATTTTAATTTATTTGGGGGGCGGGTGGAACTGTACTAAGGATCAGATCTAGGGCCTTGTGCATGTTAGGCAAGTGCTCCACCGCTAAGATACAGCGATAGCTCCATTGATTCATTCATTTAATTAATAACTATTCTTTTTTTTTTTTTTTTTGTCTTTTTGCCTTTTTTTTTTTGAGACAAGTCCTCCCTTTAGTCTCAGCTTCCTGGAATCCCTTGCTCTTCTTAGGAACCGGGCTGGTCTTGAACTCACAAAGATCCGCCTGCCTCTGCCTCCTGAGTGCTAGGACTAAAGGCGTGCGCCACCACACCCAGGATTTAATTAATAACTATTCAATTATGAGTCTGTGTCAGGCACTGTTCCAAGAACCAGGGATAGAGAATAAGACAGATATATTTTTGCCATTATGGAGCTTATAGGTTGGTATTTGTGGGTGGTAGCTACATCTTCACAATACACACATAGAAGATTATAGAAGCTGATTGCTCAGCCTTTATTGCATAGAAATGAGTTTTCCATTCTCTGGATTTTGGTTTTGAGATGGACTCCCTCAGTAGTCCAGGTCTGTCTAGAACTCACTGTGTAGATTAAACTGGCCTCTTTGTGTTCTCCTACACAGATAGGCCAAATGGTTAATGGCCTGCTGACAAACATCAAAATTTAGCATGCCTTCCTCTGGTAAATGTCAGGTAAACAGCTGCCCATTGGTATTTATGTCTGTATCCTAGTAATAAGTAATTAATACAAGCATCCTTCATGTAAAACCAATTTGCAAGCAGCTATGCCCAAACTTATACAGCCCAAGGCCCCCATTGTCCAGCTGGAGGGGCTTGTATGTACAAAGCTCTGTGCATTTTTATACAAAATTACAAATCAAATCTAGACCTGTGGCCCCCCCCATCCCACCAGAGCTCATGCATTCTGCGAAACATGTTTTTCATCTTTTTCTCAGTCTCTCCCAAAATTCTTGATGCAGAAGTTTACTGTTTTGAGCAGAAGTTCACTATTTCAGTCAGTTCTTTGACACAGTCTTTCTGTTGTTGTTGTTGTTGTTGTTGTTGTTGTTATTGTTCCTTCCAATATCCATCAGTCCAAAATATGCACATATGCATGCCACATATATCATAGGTTTTAGCATCTTCAGCTTATGATTTTTTTTTTAATTAGGCTGAAAGATGTCATGTTTGAAGTCTCCTCCTTGGCAAGCCCAAACCACCATCAGTTCTGCCCTTATGTTCCACACTGGAGTTTTCCCTTCCCATGTATCCCAGCATGTTAAGTGCACATATTGTTATTGTATTTCATTTTCCACTTATAAATAGGTACTCTTTTATAGTAAAGGAAAGAAATAGGCCTTGGAGTTCATCTGGGTTTGAATCCTGTTTCTGTTTATCAGATCTGTGGCCTCAAGCAGATGAGATGTTTTCGTCTATCAATGAGGGAAAACAATAGTATTCACTTCTCAGGACTGGTTCAAACATCCAAGGATATACGCTGGAGAGGTAGCTCAGTGGTACAGTACTTGCCTACCATGCACAAAGCCTTGGTTCAGTACACTGCACCACAAAAGAAGAGGAGGAGGAGGAGGAAAGAGGGAAGAAAAAGGTCTGGCTGGGATGTAACTCAACTCAGTTGATAGAGTGCTTGTCTAGCATGCACAGAGCCCTGGGTTTGAGTCTCACCACCACATGAACTAGTCATGGTAGTCTATGCCTATAGCTCTACCACTTCAGAGGTGAAGACAGGAAGAGCAGAAGTCCAGGATCACCCGTGGTGCATAGTGAGATTCCTGGCAGCCTGGGCTTTAAAATAAAACAAAACAAAAATTCAACAAGGTTAAACAGCAAAAGCTGTACCTCAGACAAGGCACGGAGAGAACATTCAGGAAATATACTCAAATGCATAAAATAAAAATAATAAATAAAAAAATTTAAAAATAGAGAAAGATAGAACTCTAATTTCCTAGTTGTTTTGAGGCTTGAGTTAATATGTATAACGTACTTGAACAGCTCTTGACACATAGTAAATATTACTTAAGGTGTTTAAAAAGAAAAAGAATTTTACTCAGTTTCCTCTTCTGGACACAGTGGTGGTGTTCAGAGAGGACGGTCTATGTCGGGGAGGGGAGGAGTGGGAACCATACTTTCTTCTCTGCTTGGCAGGTCCTTCGGGAAGGGGCTGAGAGCCTGGAACAGCACCTGGGGCTAGAGGCCCTGATGTCCTCTGGGCGGGTGGACAACCTGGCAGTGGTGATGGGTCTGCACCCGGACTACCTTAGCAGCTTTTGGCGCCTGCATTACCTGCTGCTGCATACAGACGGGCCCCTGGCCAGCTCCTGGCGCCACTACATTGCCATCATGGTGAGCTCGTCTGGGCCTGATGCTTTCAGGGGTGGCCAAACAATGTCCTGTCCTCATTGCTTTCCTGAGTTGATTTCCTAGGTAAAGAGTCAAAGCCTGGCTTTGTCAGATGGCATCTCTAGAATTTCAGGGTTTTTGTTTTTTTTTTTTTTTTCTGTATGTGTATGAATGTACTGTCTGCATGCAGGTTTGTGCACCCGTGTCGCGCAATGCCGCGGAGGTCAGAAGAGGGTCTCGGATTCCCCTGGAACTGGAGTTCTCCTGGAATTGGAGTTTCAGACGGTTTTCGGCCGCCATGTGGGTTCTGGGGATCGAACCCGGGTCCTCTGTAAGAGCGGTCGGCACTCTTAACCGCTAGGCCATCTCTCCAGCCCGAATTTTAGGTTTTGAGAAGCATCTTTAGTTTATACTTTCCTAAGTAGCAAACTGAGGTGCAGAGGGCTCAGATGGCCCGAAGCTGCTGGTACCGCTCAAGTCAGAGCCTAGATCTTCTGCCTTCTAGATCCCAAAGGGAGCTGCCCTTACCAGGTTGCAGGAAGAGAGTGGCTCAGGCTTGTCTGCTCCTTTCACAGGCTGCTGCCCGCCATCAGTGTTCTTACCTGGTTGGCTCCCACATGGCTGAGTTCCTGCAGACCGGTGGCGATCCTGAATGGCTGCTGGGCCTCCACCGGGCCCCGGAGAAGCTGCGCAAACTCAGCGAGATTAACAAGTTGCTGGCACATCGGCCGTGGCTCATCACCAAGGATCATATTCAGGTGCACTGGGCAGACAGTTGGGGACCCCCAGGAAGCCCAGGGGTTGAGCTGGGGCAGCCCAGGGGCGGCCACTAAGCAGCTGGCCTTTCCTCCCCTCTAGGCCTTATTGAAGACTGGTGAGCATAGCTGGTCCCTGGCTGAGCTCATCCAAGCCCTGGTCCTGCTCACCCACTGCCACTCACTGTCCTCCTTCGTGTTTGGCTGTGGAATCCTTCCTGAGGGAGATGCAGAGGGCAGCCCTGCCCCCCAGGCACCCTCACCCCCTAGTGAACAAGGCAGCCCACCCAGTGGGGACCCATTGAACAACTCTGCGGTGAGTCATGGTCCTGGGTCTTAATGGGGGAGGAAGCTGGTGTGGCCTCTGCTTCTAGGCGAGATAGAAGCCATCGCTTACCTATTTCTCCACGATGTGCAGCTATAGAAGAATTGTTCGACTTTAATACTCAGTTTCCTTATCTGTCACATGGGGATCAAGGGCCCAGTCACATTGGGTTGTGAGGGTTAAGTGAAGTTCCATATGGTTGACCTTAGAGCAGCAGCTGGAGCCTCTTAGAGTCACAGTCAGCCATGTTTTATTGTTTGGTTGGTTGGTTGGTTTGGGGTTTGTTTATTTTAATGTGTATGAATGTTTCGCCTGCATGTATATTAGTGCCACCATGTGCGTGCAATGCCTGCAGAAGCCAGAAGAGGGTGTTGGATTCCCTGGAGCCGGGTTATAGACAGTTGTTAGCAGTCATATGGGTGCTGGGAACTGAACCCAGATCCTCTGGGAATAGCTAGTATCCCTAACCACTGAACCTCTCTCCAGCCCACTTGTTTTGTTTTATTGTTTTGAGACTTGAGTCTCAGTATGTAGTATAGCTCTGGCTGGCTTAGAACTCTTTATGTAGACCAGGCTAGATCACCTCTGCCTCCCAAATGCTGGGATTAAAGGCATGTGTCACCATGCCTAGTTCGTCCTCTGTTTTTTAGGATTTTTTTCCCTTTGATATAGGTTCCCATGTAGCCCAGGCTATCTTCAAACTTGCTACGTAGCCAGGTACTGAGATTACAGTTGCGCAGCTTCATGCCCAGCTTTTATTATCGTTATTTGGGGATGTTGGGGTATTTTTCAGTTTGGGTTTGGTTGGGTTTTGTTGTTCTTGTTCTTGTTGTTGTTTGTTTGTTTTGAGATGGAGTCTCCCTATAGCCCCAGCTGGCCTGGAACTCCCTATATAGACCTTGAACTCACAGAGATCCACCAGCCTCTGCCTCCTGAGTGTACTGAGATTAAAGGCGTGCACCACCATGCCCAGCTTATTTGTTTTTGAGGCAGGGTTTCACTCTGGTTCAGACTTGCCTGAAATTCACTATGTAGACCAGGCTGGCCTCAAATTCATAGTGATCCACCTGCCTTTACACCCAGAGTGCTGGGATTAAAGGTGCACACTACCATATCCAACCTGACCTAGCTTTTTTTGATCATTCGAGAAGGCCTGGTATGTGAGAATGCCAAGTGGAGTTTTGCAGAGGGCCGGGAAGGGAAGAAGGGTCGTGATCACTGGGTCCCTCCTGCAGGGCTTTGAAGCGGCCCGGGATGTGGAGACTCTGATGGAACGTTTGAGGCAGCTGCAGGAGAGTCTGCTGCGGGATGAGGGAGCATCGCAGGAGGAAATGGAAAACCGCTTTGAGCTGGAGAAGTCAGAGAGCCTGCTGGTGACCCCATCAGGTACACAGTGCCAGGCACCCAAGTCCGGGGTGGGGGGCTACCCGTTCCTGCACCACTTCTGATGGAAGCAGACTCCTCCACGAATCACTTGAGGTAGCACCGCTCAGCTTTCCTTCTGAGAGATCTATCTGAGCATGGGCCTTAGGCTCGGACTTGGCTTTGAATTCTGCCGTTAGCCTTGCAAGGCCTCAGAACCTTGCCCAGGTAGAGCCCTCTGCAGAGCTGCCACTGTTATTGTTGTGGGGGGCATTGGGCCTGACTCCAGCTAAAGTTCTTCACCCACTTCCTGTGCAGAGGGGCTCACTCTGGCTCCTACACCCCTCCCCATGCCCCTTTTTGATGACTAATCAGGAAATAAGCCTGCTGTGTTCTGTGCCTCACTGTCACCTCTTTCTGACATGACCCTCAGCGGACATCCTGGAGCCCTCTCCACACCCAGACATACTTTGCTTTGTGGAGGACCCCACTTTTGGATATGTAGACTTCACACGACGAGGGGCTCAGGCACCCCCAACCTTCCGTGCCCAGGTAAAACTCCCCACACTGATTTACAGGGGCAGGTGACTTGAATGGTTATAAAGCCCACAAAGACAGTGAAGACCTAAAAGGACCCTCTGCGCCCCAAGTTGACTGGGCACATGTCATCATCAAGGTCCATCCTCATTGGCTTCTCAGGTCCAGAGTAAACTGTCAGGTGGGAAGGGGACAGGGGAAGCGAAGGTGTGACTCCAGAGGACAGCTCTCCAGCTGGCTGACCTTGCGGTCCAGGTTCTCGCTCACTGACCTCTTCCTCTTTCCTCAGGATTACACCTGGGAAGACCATGGCTACTCGCTGATCCAGCGGCTCTACCCTGAGGGAGGACAGCTGCTGGACGAGAAGTTCCAGGTAGCCTACAGCCTCACGTACAACACTATTGCCATGCATAGTGGTGTGGACACCTCCATGCTCCGCAGGGCTATCTGGAACTACATCCACTGCGTCTTTGGCATCAGGTGAACACACGTCCCCTCCTTCAAGGCATGTGTGTGGCCACAAAAACTCCCTCTAAACTCACTGTTATTTTCACTGTTTTTTCTTTTTCTTTTTGCCTGTACTTTTTTTTTTTTGGTATTTTTTTTTTTTTGGTCTTTTGGGCAGGGTCTCGATCCTGTATTGCCAGCTGTCCTGGAACTCGCGTCTGGCCGTTGATAGGAACTCCAGGCTGGCCCTTGACTCAGGACAAAGGATGCCGCCTGATGTTTACTGCAAGGGCGGCCTCTCTGGCCTCCTGCCTTCACGCTGAGTGTCTTAGGATTAAAAGGCGTGCGCCGCCACTGTTATTTCAGGTCGCCAGACGTCCCATCGCTCCTTGTATAGGTGAGCGTTAATAGGTTGATTTTGGGACGCCCTGTTGTGCTTTTTTTGGTTTATTTTTAACAGGGTCTACCTTTTAGTCCCATGTGCCAGGAGTTCACAGTCTGTAGACCCAGGCTGGCCTTTGAACTACGGAGAAGACGACACCTGCCTCTGCCTCCCCGAGTGCTGGATTAAAGGTCGTGCGCCACCAGCATGCCTGTGCTCTATACTATTTATATTTATTTATTATATATTATATATATAATAATATATTATAATATAATATAATAATATTATATATATATATTTTTTTTTTTTCTCATATGTGTATGAATGTGCTGTCTGCATGCAGCTTTGTGCACCTGTGTCGTGCAATGCCATGGAGGTCAGAAGAAGGTGTCAGATTCCCCTGGAACTGGAGTTACAGACGGTTCTCAGCCGCCATGTGGGTGCTGGGGATAGAACCCGGGTCTTCTGCAAGAGCAGTCAGCGCTCCCAACCGCTAGGCCATCTCCAACACCTCTTTTTTTGTTTTATGTTGTTTTATGTCATTTTATTTTGTTGGTGTTTTGAGACAGTGTCTCACTCTGTAACTCAGGCTGTCCAGAAGTTACCGTGTGGTTAGGCTGACTTTGGACACTTGGCAGTTCTCCTGCTTCCATTTCTTGAATGCTAGACTGACAGGCCTGCTCCACCAGGCCCTTCAACTATGGTTTTATATGTCTGCATGTATGGTTTGTGTATTCACACACCTCTACACAAATGCATACATAAATATATACATACATATATACCCTATAAAGATTCATGTTTACATTTCGAAATAGCATGTCTTGTCCCATAGTAAATAAGGACAACACAGACACTCATCAGCAGAGGAATTTAAGTAATGATAATATATCCATTCACCAAACGATTACATTAAAGATAACTATTATTAAAGGTTAGAGTTGAGGCTGGGGATGTAGCTCAGTGGTAGAGTGCTAGCCTAGCATGCTCAAGACTTTAGATTCAGTCATCTCTGATACTGGGAACAATGAATAAATGAATAACAATTGAGCTGATCATGGTAATGCACACTTGTAATTCCAATACTTGAGAGACTGAGGTAGGAAAATGGTGAGTTTAAAATCAGCCTGGGGTCACCAGGCGTGGTGGTGCACGCCTTTAATCCCAGCACTTGGGAGGCAGAGGCAAGTGGATCTCTGTGAGTTCAAGGCCAGCATGGTCTACATAGTGAGCTCCAGGCCAGCTGGGACTAAAGGGAGATCCTCAAAAAGATAAATAAATGAATAAAATAAAATAAAATTAGCCTGGGAGGCTGGGGAGGTGGCCAGGAGTTGAGCATTGTGTATGGCTTTTGCAAAAGACCAGAGATCAGTTCTTAGCACCTATGTTGAGCAGCCTACAACCACCAGTAATTCAAGCTCAAGGAGATTCAATGCCTTCTTCTGGCTTCAGTGAGCACCAGTATTCACATATGTATATATATGCACACATGGCCACACACACACACACACACACACACACACACACACACACACGCAGATGCACATTAATAAAACTAAAAATAAAAAGGCTGAGCCAGGTGTGATGGCACATGCCTTTAATCCCAGTACTCGGGAGGCTGAGTTCAAGGCCAGCCTGGTCTATATATTGAATTCCAGGACAGCTTGGGGCTATAGGAAGACCCTGTCTCAAAAAGACCCCCCCCCCAAAAAAAAAGGCTGGAGAGATGGCTGAGCAGTTCAGAATACTTGCAGTTCTTCCAGAGGACCTGGGTTCCATTCCCACCATCCACACAGCAGCTAACGCTTGTCTGTAACTCCAGTTATAGGGGACCTAACACCCTCTTCTGGCATCCGTAGGGCATGGCATACATGTGGTGTATCTATGTACATGCAGGGAAAACACTCATAAAATATTTAAAAGTAAAAATAATATCTTTTAAGATCAGCCTGGGACATCTAGTTCCAATTTAGTCTGGGTTACAAAGCAAGATCTTTTCTAAAAATAACAGAAACAAAAGGCAGAGCCAGGCATGTCAGTGCGTGTCTGTGATCCCAGCACTTGGAAGGAGGATTAAGAGTTCAGTGCCAGCTTTAGCTGCATAGAGAGTTTGAGACCAGCCTGGACTTCATGAGGCCCCTGCTTAAAAAGACTAGAAGGCCAAATATGGTGGCACAAACCCTTAATTCCAGCACGTGAGAGGCAAGCAGATCTGAGTGTGAGGGCAGCCTCAAGAAAGGAGAAGAAAATAGCCAGGCGTGGTGGCGCACACCTTTAATCCTAGCACTTGGGAGGCAGAGGCAGGCGGATCCTTGTGAGTTCCAGGACAGCTGGGGCTACAGGGAGACCCTGTCTTGAAGACAAAAAAAAATTTCTACAAAATAAAATTAAAAAAAAAAATTTTTTTATATGAGTATATTGCCTGCATGTGTGTAAGTGTACACGTCATGCAAAGCCCACAGCATCAGAAGAAGGTGGTAGATTCCCCTGGAACTAGAGTTTCAGACAGTTTTTAGCCACCATGTGAGTGCTGGGAATCGAACCCAGGTCCTCTGCAAGAATAGCTGGTTCTCTTAACTGTTGAGCCATCTCTCCAGCCCCCAAGCTTGTTTTATTGAGACTCTCACTTGGTAGCACTGGCTGGCTTAGAACTCACTATGTAGACTAGGCTGGCCCAAACTCACAGAAATCTGCCTGCCTCTGGCTCCCAAGAGCTGAAATTAAGGGCATACAACACCACTAAATATTTATTTATTTATTTATTTATTTATGAGTGTTTTATGTGCATGTATGTAATTTGTTCTACATGTGTGCAATGCCTGTGGAGGCCAGAAGAGAGGACATTGGATCCCCTGGAACTGGAATTATGGATGGTTGTTAGCTATCATGTGGACAGACCCAAACCAACAAGTACTCTCTGCCACTGAGCAGTATCTCAAGCCTCCCCTCCACTCCCTTTGAGGCAAGGTTTCCCCCTAGCCCAGGCTGACCATGAACTTGCAGAAGTCCTGAGTGCTGGGATGGCGGGGTTAGCTGTCACACCTGAGTCTTGTCTTGTCTTTTTCTTTCTTTCCTTCTTTCTTTCTTTCCTTCCTTCTTTCTTTCTTTCTTTCTTTCTTTCTTTCTTTCTTTCTTTCTTTCTTTCTTTCTTTCTTTCTTTCTTTTCTTTCTTTTTCTTCCTTCCTTCCTTCCTTCCTTTCTTTCTTTCTTCCTTTCTTTCTTTCTCTTTCTTTCTTTCTTTCTTTCTTTCTTTCTTTCTTTCTTTCTCTCTTTCTCTTTTTCTCTTTCTCTCTTTCTCTCTTTCTTTCTTTCTTCTTTTTTCTTTTTTAGACAGGGTTTTACTTTTGTAGACCAGGCTGGCCACAAGCTCATAGAGCTTTGCCCACCTCTTCCTCCTGACCTCCACACATATGCATACCATGGCCCTCGTGCCCCCGTTCGCAATAATACTAAATGATAAATAGATAATAATTTTTAAGGCTGTCCCAGGCTCAGAGAACATCAAGGAGGATGGGTGGAAAGAGTGTGAGAGCTGCAGGAAGGGGAGGTGTGCAGCCTGACACAGCTGCTGCACCCGTGAACTGACTGCAGCTGAGGTCATCTACACAAGATCTGCTCAGGACTGGACCCATCACTATTTCATCATGGATGGGGAGGGGCATGAAGTCCACTCCCTGAGGGACTGTTGGCAGTTAAAGGTGGTTGGATGGAGGGGTGTCATTTTGTAGAGTAGTTCAGCCACTGATAAGTCGCCCTTGTTCCAGTAAATAACCTCCCACCCACACTCAAAGGAAGCTGTAATTAAACTCAGTGGGTCACAGCGCAAAGAAGACATGAAAGCCAGAGGAAAGTGTTGGGAAGAAAGGTTTTAGGAGAGAGGGCAATGAAAGAGGGGAACTGGAGCTGAGAATGACTAAAATTCATTGTATAAATGCATACAACTATCAAACAGTATGAAAGAGAAAAAAGATAAATTGATGCCAGGCATACTGGCACAGCTCTGCCTGTAATCCCAGAATTTGGAGGCTAACACAACAGGATTGCCTTGAGTTTGAAGCCAACCTAGGCTACACAGCAAAGTCCTCCAGAAGGAGGAGGGAAGAAGGAAACATTAGGTGTTTATAAAGAAACACATTGCAGCTGCAGAGATGGCTCAGAGATGAAGAGCACTGGCTCCTTCAGTTCCTAGCATGCTCACCAGCTTTAAACTCCAGTTCCACGGGATATGACATGATCTTCTGGCCTCTGTGGCATAGTATGCGTATGCTGTAGTTACATACATGTGTATGTTGTAGTTAGACACGGGCAAAAATCTCTCATAAACATAAAAATAAGTAAAACACACAGAAAACATTTTTTTGAGATAGGGTCTCCCTGCAGCCCCCACTGGCCTGGAACTCACTATGTAGACCAGGCTGGCCTTGAATCACAAAAATCTGCCTGCCTCTGCCTCCGAAGTCCTGGGATTAAACACGGCTAAAAAATTATTTTAAAAAGAAAAACAAATCACTATAAATCATAGAAAATATAGGAAGCATATATGACAGAGAAGTAAAAAAAAATCATTCACGAAAACTAGATGTGGTGACACATACTTCTCATCCAAGCACTGAGGGTGCCAGAGACAGGAGGATCAGGAATTCCAGAGCACCCTCTGTCCTCAGCTGCATAGCAAGTTGGAGGCGAGCTGGACTACATGATACTCTCCCTGAAAACAAATAAATAAAAGTAAAGCCTCCATGATATCATCTTCTCTGATTATTCTCAAGTATTTCCTACCTGTCTTTTTGTTTTGTTTTGTTTTTTGAGACAGGGTCTCACTATATAGCACAGGCTAGCCTGGAATTGGATGTGCAGACCAGGCTAGCTTTTTTTTCTTTTAATGTACAAATGCATGTGCTGAACTAGGGAGTAACGGGTAGTTTCTAGACTTGTCACCAACTTGTGTGTTTTTATTTTGAATGAAGTCAATTGCCTTCCTTAGGACTTTTGTTTGCTGTAAAGTGACCACCAGTTCCTTTTTGCTCTTAACCACCTCATTCTCTGGGATCCATATGCACTGACCTCCTTTACCTTCCTAGTCTTTACTGTAGAATAGTCAATTTGGCCTTTGAGTCGGGGAGACTCTGGCTTTGAATATCACCCCCTGCTGACTAGGGCAGGTGACTTAACGTCTCTGAATCTCAGTCAAGTAGGGTTGATAAACATAATGTTGTATATCACAGGTGTATAGTTTTGAGGATTCGTGACTACATGTCCACATGGCACGTAGTCAGAGTTCATTACAGCGTGCCCACTGTCCGTGTCACTTGAAGTGGTCCTCTCCAAGCCAGGCAGCCTTTGATAAATGCCATCAGCTGTTTTTTCCAAGGGGAATCAGGCTTCCTGTTGCTTCCTACTGTCTGGCTTCTCTTGCCGCTCTGTTCCTCCTGACGCAGGGTGGGGGTAAAGGAGGTGAGCTGCTTCCGGGCGCAGAGCGTGGGTAATACTGTTGGGATCTTCCCATCAGATACGATGACTACGATTACGGGGAGGTGAACCAGCTCCTGGAGCGGAATCTCAAGGTCTATATCAAAACAGTGGCCTGCTACCCAGAGAAGACAACCCGAAGAATGTACAACCTCTTCTGGAGGCACTTCCGCCATTCAGAGAAGGTAAGGGCCAGGCGGAAGTGGAGACAGGTCCAGCCAGTGGAAGGGTCAGAGGGCAGGATCCAGTGAGGGGCCCCAGTGTGAATGTGTCGTGTCAGGTTTGACACCTGGGCCTGTCGTCCTGGGATAAGTCTGTTCCACTGTGATTTAGATTCCATTTACTCACCTGTCAGGTGGGCATCCCAGTGCCTGCTCCATACAGTGTCTTCAGAGGCAGCTTGGCAGGCCTGGCTCGAGCATTCACTTGAAAGCCAGTGTGACTTTGTGCAAGCTACTTTGTATCTTAGAGCTTTTCCCCTTTATGATGAAAGGAAATGCTACCTGCATTTCAAAGTGCTCTGCAAGATAAAATGATGGGGGCTGGAGAGATGGCCTAGCGGTTAAGAGCACCAACTGCTCTTGCAAAGGACCCGGGTTCGATCCCCAGCACCCACATGGAGGCTGAGAACCGTCTTTAACTCCAGTTCCAGAGGAATCTGACACCCTCTTCTGACCTCCTTGGCATTGCACTACAAGGGTGCACAAACCTACATGCAGACAGTACACTAATACACAAAAAATAATAAAATTGGGGCTGGAGAGATGGCTCAGCAATGAAGAGCACTGCTCTTTTTTTGTTTTGTTTTGTTTTGTTTTTTGTTTTTTTGACTGCTCTTGCAGAGGACCTGGGTTCAATTCCCAGCACCCACATGGCGGCTAAGAACCATCTTTAACTCCAGTTCTAGGGGAATCCGATGCCATCTTCTGACCTGCATGCAATGCATTGCTTGACACAGGTGCACCAACCTACATGCGGACAGTACATTCATACACATAAAAAATAAATAAATAAAAATTTTAAAGAAAAAGATAAAATGAGGTAGTGTGTGCGAACATGTGATCTTGGCTGGATGCTGGTTAGTGGTAATTTCAGATTTGTGGGATAAAGAGATTAGTCCCGAGATAGAGATTCTTCAGCAGTCTTTGCACCAAACTCTCAGAACCTTCTTGAGAAGGACAGGTGAGGTGAGTGCTCAGGGGGCCTGGTAGCCTGGGAGGGCTATGGATCACTTGTCAGCAAGCCTTGCTCTGTGCCCAGGTTCACGTGAACTTGCTGCTTCTCGAGGCCCGTATGCAAGCTGCCCTGCTGTACGCCCTCCGTGCCATCACCCGCTACATGACCTGATGCCCTCCAGGGCAGGACCAGCACCTGGAGCAGCTGACCCTGGGGCACTGTTCTCTGCAAGGACCACTATGACTTGACAGATCCAGGACCCTTTCTCTCATGCCCATCCCCGGGGCAGAGGGGCATGTGTGCGACGTGCAGCCCCCAAGCTGAGCTGCACGCTCCTTTTTCTCACTGGAATGGACAGGATCACTGCACTGACTCTGGGGGTCTCAGCTTGCCCTTGGAGCTAGAAGGGGAACAGTAAAGCCCAAGGGGCCATGCCCCTCTTCCTGCCCCTGGAAGCAGAAGGCAAAGGAAGGGTTAATGGGCTGAGCTGAGACTTACATGCCAGCAGGCTGGACTGTAGGTACCATAAGTACTAGGGCCGTTCTGGACTGGGAGGCCTATGGCTAGCCCCTGTGGGAGAGGCAAAGACCTCCAGGGACTTAACACTCCAGGGAGCTTGCCTTCCCTCCAGCTCTTTCTCCAGTTTCATTACCTCCCACCTACTCCCTTTACCCATCAATGTGAAAGCTAGAGTCACAGCTGGTCTGTGCGCCCAGTTCCCCCAAAGCCTGTTCTGTTAGACAGTCCCTTCCCTGTCTGCCTGAGTTCTGGTTCAGTTCTTTTGTCTCCTTTGACCTCATACTTTTCTCCCGTGCCCTGTGGTATGAGGCCCAGGAGAGGGGCCGAACACATCCAAAGAGCACACTGTCTCTGGAGAGCTGGATCCCACGTTGGCCACTCTGCCTTCTGAACAGGGAACAGGCCATGATAAACTCTCCGTATCTGGGTGAGGTCTGATCTCTTGAGGGCCTTACCATAGAGCCACATTCGAGGCCTGGGAGGGAGGATAAGGTCCTGTTCTTCCAGACTCTGTCCCCATGCCCTCCTGACCCCATGGGCTGTGCCAAGAACGCTTGCCAAAAATTGATCCTTTTGAGGTGGTACCAGGGCCCATTCAGTAAGAAACAGATGCCAGGGTTCTCATGGCCATGTTACCACACCTCTTTGACCCCACAGTTACAGACCGAGGGGGGTTGGCTTAAGTTTCCCAAGGCTTGATGCTTTGCCCTGGGCTCTCGGGCCAAACCACCAACAGCAAGCTGATTTTCTTGCAAGTTCTTGAAAGCCTCTGGGACCTTTATTCTATAGTCAGCCTTTCCTGGCTGCCCTCCAAGGGACACCACCCCCATCCCAAGGTCCCAGCTGTCCCCTCTCCTGGATTTTCAATGGATTACTTGGTGGCAGAAGCAGCCAAAGTCTGATCCCAGGCACTTTGCATAGCAAACAACTGTGAATTCTGATTTCTCTTGCCCCTGTAACAGTGGGCGCCTCCTTTCCGGCCAGTTCAGAGGGGCCTGAGAAAGGCACGGGTGCTGCTGCTGCTGCTCTTTCTGACCCTTCTCCATGAGGTCCGGTGGACAGGAGCCTGACCAGTGTGCCACATTTCATACCCATGCGGGCATGGGAAGCCACTTGCACCCCCTCCAGGCTTGAAAGCCCTCCCTCGTAGTGAAGGTGGGCAGGAGGGGAGGGGTCCCCAGCATGGGGGTTAAGTTCTAGAGGGGACATGACTATAAATGTCCCTTGGGTGGGCGGGAAGGGGTATCCAGTGTTAAAGTGCAGAAACCTTCGGCCTTGTAACCAGTTCTAGATGATGAGAAATAAAAGTTCACTGAGTTTTGTTTTGTAGTCCTTGTTAATGGGATGTTTTTCCAGTTCCTGAAGGTCAGAGTTCACCTAGTACAAGTTGGGAGGTATGGTTGCATCATGGACTTGACCTGATGGGCCCTGTCCTGCCTGTTGCTTGTGCCCAGTGATTGTAAGATTGGGATTTGTTGGCGCTGGAAGTCTATTGGGATGAGGCGGAAGCTCAGTGGTAGAGTTTGCCTGGTATGTATGAGACCTGGGTTTGATCTCTAGCACCAGGAAACAAAGTTGCTTGGGTGGCTAGTCCTGCCATCCATCTGTGGAATAAGAAATGGCCATGTTGTTTTTCTGACTAAGGCTGGCCCTGGCCAGGGTACAGGGGGGGGGGGGGGCACTTCTCTGAAGCCGTAGGAAGCTTATAAGAGAATGAGATTGAGGTGAAATGGGATTGCTGAGTCCACAAAGCCAGGACTCCTTTGGGGTTTTCTTAGCACTATACCTTGCTGGGCTTTCCCTGTTAGACTTCCCTTGTGACGCCCTGAAGGTCCCCACCCCACCTCATGATCATAAGCTTGTTCCCTGTCCAGCCCAGAGGAGGCAGTTAAATACGGGGCAGAAACAAAGCAAGATGGCTCAGCAGTTAAGAGCAGCTTGCTGGGGGCTGGAGAGATGGCTCAGTGCTTGGTTAAGAGCACCAACTACTCTTCCAGAGGGCCCGGGATCAATTCCCAGCACCCACATGGCGGCTAAGAACCCTCTTAAGCTGGGTGTGGTGGTGCACAGCTTTACTCGGGAGGCAGAGGCAGGCAGATCTCTATGAATTCAAGGTCAGCCTGTTCTACAGGGCTAGTTCCAGGCCAGCTGGGGCTACAGGGAGACCATCTCAAAAACACCAAAAAACCCACAACAGCTTGCTGTTCTTACAGAGGACTCAAGTTCTATTCCCAGCATCATTATCAGGTAGCCCAACCACTTGAAACTCCAGCTTTAGGGGATCTGACACCCTCTTCTGACCTACGCACTCACCCGAAGACATGCCCCTACACACAAACACACACACATGCATACACATAAATAAAAGTAAAATAAGAGTTAAGTGCAGAGCTGGATAGTTCAGTGGGTAAGCACTTGCTGTGCAGGTATAAGGACCTGAATTCAAATCACCCACACCCATGTATAAAAGCTACCTGCATGCCTGTAACCCTAGTAATGATGGAGAATGGCAGGGACAGAGGACTTGGAACTAGGTTGGCAAGAGTGACATAGTTGGCAAAAATGACCTGCATACCTCCACTCAGGTGTGCATTATAATAGCACATACATAGTATGCTGAGAGGGCTCAGCAGTTAAGAGTACTGACTGCTCTTCTGGAAGACCAGGGTTTGGTTCCCAGCACCCACATGATGGCTAACAACTGTCAATAACTCCAGTTCCCTGGGGGATCTGACGCCCTCTTCTGGCCTCCCTGGGCATTGCACGCATAGCTGCACTTACAGGCATGCAGGCGAGATACACTTACACATAAATTAAGTAAAAAAATTATATAGAAAAATACTCCCAAAGTGAAAATAATTTAATGCATCCCTTGAGTTGTGTCTGTGCATTTGAAGGTGTTGACCTTGGTCAAGCGACTCTGGGTACCAGGAACTAGTAAGCACGTCAGGAAAACCACATCATGACTAAGCTAAGACCTCTCGCTGGCTTCCCATTTACTCTGAACACTGCCATCATAAACTGAAAAATGGGTCTCTTACCGGAAGCTTCCCATGTCAGACTTGTGTTCCCTTTACTCTTGAGCCCCACACCTTGCTCTTTTTTTTTTTTTTTTTTTTTTGACAAGGTCTCACTCTGTACTATGTAGGCCAGGCTGGTTTTGAACTCACAGAGATCATCTGCCTCTGCCTCCTGAGGGTCAGAATTAAAGGTGTATACCACATCCAGTCCCAGAGGGAGGTTTTTTGTTTTTGTTTTTGTTTTTTTTATTTACGTGTATGTACATTTACTGTCTGCATGTAGGTTTGTGCACCCATGTCGTGCAATGCCTCGGAGGTCAGAAGAGGGCATTGGATTCCCCTGGAACTGGAGCTCTCCTGGAATTGGAGTTACAGACGGTTCTCAGCCGCCATGTGGGTGCTGGGGATCGAACCCAGGTCCTCTGCAAGAGCAGTCGGTGCTCTTAACTGCTAGGCCATCTCTCCAGCCTCAGAGGGAGGTTTTGAGGATAAACAAAGACCACCTAGCACAGTTCTGGTAGCTGTACCTCACATTATCAAGCCATTCAGTATTAGAAATTTGCCCAAGATCATCCAGTCAGAACTGGAACCCTCTCTAAACTAATTCTAGAAATTTGTTTGTGAGTGTTTTGTTTTTTTTTATATATTTTTTTTGTGGGGCTGGAAAGATGGCTCAGTGGTTAAGAGCACTGGTTGCTCTTGCAAAGGACCTGCATTCAAATCCCAGAACCCTCATGGGAGCTAACAACCCTCTAACTCCAGTTCTAGGGGTTCCAACTCCATCTTCTGTTCTCTGAAGGCACTGCATGACATGGGTGCACTTATATACAGTCAGGCATAACACTCATATACATAGAATTAAAAATAAGCAATGTGGGGCTGGAGAGATAGCCTAGCGGTTAAGTGCGCCGACCGCTCTTACAGAGGACCCGGGTTCGATCCCCAGCACCCACATGGCGGCTGAGAACCCTCTGAAACTCCAATTCCAGGAGAACTCCAGTTCCAGGGGAATCCGAGACCCTCTTCTGACCTCCGCGGCGTTGCACGACACGGGTGCACAGACTTGCATGCAGATGGTACATTCATACACATAAATAAATAAAATTAAAAAAAAAAAAATAAGCAATGTAGGGCTGGAGAGATGGCCTAGCGGTTAAGAGCGCTGACCGCTCTTGCAGAGGACCGGGGTTCGATCCCCAGCACCCACATGGTGGCCGAGAACCGTCTGAAACTCCAATTCCAGGAGAACTCCAGTTCCAAGGGAATCCGACACCCTCTTCTGACCTCCGCGGCATTGCATGACACGGGTGCACAGACTTGCATGCAGACAGTACATTCATACACATACAGAAATAAATAAAATTAATAAAAAAAAATAAGCAATTTAGCCGGGCGTGGTGGCGCACGCCTTTAATCCTAGCACTTGGGAGGCAGAGGCAGGCGGATCTTTGTGAGTTCAAGGCCAGGCTGGTCTACAGAGTGAGTTCCAGGACAGCTGGGACTACAAGGAGACCCTGTCTCGAAAAGACCAAAAAAAAAAGTAATTTAAATATATATTTTGTGTGATTTTTTGTTATTTGTTATTTTGTGTGGAGGAGGATGCACACACCAGAGCGCTCCAGCAGAGTTCAGGAAACAAGAGTCTGTTCCCCTGCCAGCATGTGGATTGGGTTCTGGTTTGTTAGTCTTGCCCCAAAATTCCCACACCCAATAAGCCATGTTGATGACCTTTTGTGGGTTTTTTTGGTCATTTTTGAGACAAGGTCTCTCCAGCTAGCCTGGAACTTGCTGTGTAGATCAGGCTGGCCTTGAAATGACAAAGATCCTTCTGCCTCTGCCTCTGCCTCCAGAGTGCTGGTTTGAGCCACCACGCCTGGCCTTGTTTTTTGTGTTTTGTTTTGTTGGGTTTTTTTTGAGACAGGGTCTTAAATAGGCCATGCAGGCCTCAGATTTGCCTTCCAGCTGAAGACAGCCCTGAACTATGCAGGTCATTCCCCACCACCCAGGTGCTACCATCTGCCTGGTTTAGGGCCTTTCATTTGCTTGGCTTTTGTGGTATTTATTTATTCACTGCAGCATTTTAGCTCTTTGACTGGCAGTGAATAGACAAAGGAGCAGGTGAATTTCACTCAGGGCAGGTGGATGGAAGACGTGGGTCACAAACATAAACGCTATAATCTCTCAGAAGACCAGTTGTGGGAGGCCAAGCTGAGAAATGTGCATCTTTTTTTTTTTTTTCCTCCATCTACCAGAGATCCACCTGCTTGCCTCTGCCTCTGGAGTGCTGGGATCAAAGACATGCACCTAATTTGCATCTTTAACATCTGCTCTGGTGTTTGCCCATTCAAGAGATACTGTGCCCCTTATATTTAACATGCCCTGTAGATACAGTGGGGCAAAGTACCTGTTTTCTTGGGATTTACTATCAAAGTGGGGGAGAAAGATATTGGGTCATTAGGCAACTACCGATTTACATTGCAAGCCACACCGCAAAGAGATAGGAGATTCTCAGAAACAATTTCCACCAAAGGACTTCCCACTCCACTGGGAGTGTTGGTTGCTGAAGGCTTTCTCTAAATCCCTCTTGAAACTGTGCTGGGTTAAGGGGAACAAACTGGCTCATGATTATGTCCCCTCTAGGCAACAGCTACAAAGACAGTTGGCATTTAGTGACTAGTGATGGAAGAAGAGTGTCTGCTAGGCATGGTGGTGTAGGCCTAGATAAGGAGGCTGGGGCAAGAGGATCTTGAAGTTTGAGGCTAGTTATAGAGCATGTTGAAGAGTTATAGAGCATGTTGAAGGACAGCTGGGGTTATACAGCAAAAGACTGTATCTTCTTGTATTGGTTGATTGATTGGTTGTTTGGAAACAGGATCTCAAGGCTGGTTCCAACCCTCTATGTAGCTAAGACTGTCTCTGCCCTCTGAGTACTGGGATTATAGGTGCGTGGCACTGTGCCCTGTTGCCTCTGCCATCTGAGTACTGGGATTATAGGTGCATGGCACCGTGCCCTGTTTACGTGAGTCTGTGGATTGAGCCCGAGGCTTAATGTATGCTAGGCAAGTACTCTACCAACTGAGCTACATCCCCAATCCCAAAACCTTGTCTCAAAAACGAGCCTGGCTGGACATGGCTCAGCAGTTAAGAGTATTGGCTTCTCTTGCCGAGGACCCAGCTTTGATTCCCAGCACCAACATGACAGCTCACAACGGTCTATGACTGCAGTTCCACAGGTCCACAGGAATCCAACCCCATCTTCTGACCTCTGCAGGCATTTCATGACCCAGGTGTACTTACATGCAGCATGAAGGAAATTCTCTCTCTCTCTTTCATTTTTTTAAGGTTATAACTTCTATAACTTTTTTTTTTTTTTTTTTTTTTGGGTCTTTTTGAGACCGGGGTCAGGGTCTCCCTGTAGCCCCAGCTCGTCTGGAACTTCACTCTAGACCCAGGCCCCCCCCCCTCCCTCCCCCCCCCCCTTCCCCCCTCCCCCCCCCTCCTGGCCTTGACTCCCAAGCTCCACCTGCCTCTTCTGCCTCCCACGTTGCTAGGATTAAAGGCCGTGCGCCACCACGCAACGCCTTCCTCTTTTTTTTTTTTTTCTTTCTTTTCCCGTCTCTAGATCGCCCTGTCCGAGCCTCTTCATCCCTCGCTCTCGTTTTTCCGCTCGCTCCGCTCAATGCGTCCGGCGGACGAGAGGACATTATTAAGCCACCCCATCCCCCCCCCCCCCCCCCCTCCCCGTTTTTCTCATATGGCTTCTCTTTCCGTCCCCTCTTGCCTCTTCGCTGGTTCGTGTGACTCACCACGCGCCACGTAGAGAGCACAGTAGAAGGCCCTCCTTGACGCATCTCTGGTTCCAGGTTACATGCCCTTCTCATTATTAGCCATGACAACAGTAGATCTTTGATCAAGAAGATAACCGATTGAACCTGTGAAACAGCAGGTATTCACTGCAATACATAACCTACCAATAGCGCGAAAATTGCGGAAGTGCAACCAGAGAGTGATGACTGCATGCAAGGTACCTTTCGCAAGTTCTGTTTAACTCACTTCTTCACCCTGACAATATACTATTTCACGTCGCACTGACAACTGGGGAATTGTTACAACCACCAAACAGTGGGTTGAGTCTGTCTCAAGCATATTAAATGTTAAGTCGAGGCTAACTCTCCCCAACTAGATCACAGCCACATGGCACGTAAACACGTGACTCGAGGAGGGGAATCCCATCATGAGGACTGCATAGCGGGTTATCCCATGGGATAGATTCACGATTGTGCCCAAAACTGGCAATTGTAGAAGACTACAACGACTAATACTTATGGTTGTTGTGTTGTAGTAAGACTATTTTTGTCCATTACGGTAGTCGCTTTCAAACGTCACTATAAATATGAGTCTGACTTCTGTGTTTCACGTACAATGTATGCTTGACCCCTTCGTAGATTGTTATATTAGATGTGTAAGCATTGTTATTCAATTGGAAACCCTATCTCTCCGCAGCTTATAAGACATTTCTATTACTTTATGATAGTTCTGTTTTGAACCTTCCTTGTATGTCTATATATTACATATGTATCTTTAGACATATATGTGAATTTCGTAATTTATTCAGCCATAATTTTTCTAAACTTCATCTAATTATTTATCTAGCATGGCGGCTCTGCTGTTCACTTGTATGGGTACTAGATGGCTTTTGTTGTTTCAACTTGACACACTAGGAAGAGNCTCTTCCTAGTGTGTCAAGTTGAAACAACAAAAGCCATCTAGTACCCATACAAGTGAACAGCAGAGCCGCCATGCTAGATAAATAATTAGATGAAGTTTAGAAAAATTATGGCTGAATAAATTACGAAATTCACATATATGTCTAAAGATACATATGTAATATATAGACATACAAGGAAGGTTCAAAACAGAACTATCATAAAGTAATAGAAATGTCTTATAAGCTGCGGAGAGATAGGGTTTCCAATTGAATAACAATGCTTACACATCTAATATAACAATCTACGAAGGGGTCAAGCATACATTGTACGTGAAACACAGAAGTCAGACTCATATTTATAGTGACGTTTGAAAGCGACTACCGTAATGGACAAAAATAGTCTTACTACAACACAACAACCATAAGTATTAGTCGTTGTAGTCTTCTACAATTGCCAGTTTTGGGCACAATCGTGAATCTATCCCATGGGATAACCCGCTATGCAGTCCTCATGATGGGATTCCCCTCCTCGAGTCACGTGTTTACGTGCCATGTGGCTGTGATCTAGTTGGGGAGAGTTAGCCTCGACTTAACATTTAATATGCTTGAGACAGACTCAACCCACTGTTTGGTGGTTGTAACAATTCCCCAGTTGTCAGTGCGACGTGAAATAGTATATTGTCAGGGTGAAGAAGTGAGTTAAACAGAACTTGCGAAAGGTACCTTGCATGCAGTCATCACTCTCTGGTTGCACTTCCGCAATTTTCGCGCTATTGGTAGGTTATGTATTGCAGTGAATACCTGCTGTTTCACAGGTTCAATCGGTTATCTTCTTGATCAAAGATCTACTGTTGTCATGGCTAATAATGAGAAGGGCATGTAACCTGGAACCAGAGATGCGTCAAGGAGGGCCTTCTACTGTGCTCTCTACGTGGCGCGTGGTGAGTCACACGAACCAGCGAAGAGGCAAGAGGGGACGGAAAGAGAAGCCATATGAGAAAAACGGGGAGGGGGGGGGGGGGGGGGGATGGGGTGGCTTAATAATGTCCTCTCGTCCGCCGGACGCATTGAGCGGAGCGAGCGGAAAAACGAGAGCGAGGGATGAAGAGGCTCGGACAGGGCGATCTAGAGACGGGAAAAGAAAGAAAAAAAAAAAAAAGAGGAAGGCGTTGCGTGGTGGCGCACGGCCTTTAATCCTAGCAACGTGGGAGGCAGAAGAGGCAGGTGGAGCTTGGGAGTCAAGGCCAGGAGGGGGGGGGAGGGGGGAAGGGGGGGGGGGAGGGAGGGGGGGGGGCCTGGGTCTAGAGTGAAGTTCCAGACGAGCTGGGGCTACAGGGAGACCCTGACCCCGGTCTCAAAAAGACCCCTTTAAACTCTAGTTCCAGGGGACCTGATGCCCTCTTCTGGCCTCCTTGGGCACTGCATGCACAGGTGTACTTACATACATACAGGCAAAACACTCATACACATAAAATAAAAATAAATAAAAAGGGTGGGCTGTGATTCAAGGCTGTTTCTTAGCAGGCTGAGCCTGGCATGAGCCCCCAGGCTTCCTGACCCAACTCTGCAGGGGCTGCAGTGTGCAGCAGACTATAATGAGGGGGAGCACAAAGAGCTGGAGGCCCAGGAGTCCACCTACCCTGACTCCTTCACAGCTGTCCACACTACCCTCAAGTAAAAAATACCCAGATGAAGCTCCCCTTTATGGAACATCCTCCTAGGAAAATCTAGATGATAATGATGTGTCAGAGATTTTATTTTTTTTTATGTTTTTATTTTTTGTAATTTTTTTTATTAATTTTATTTATTTCCGTATGTGTATGAATGTACTGTCTGCATGCAAGTTTGTGCACCCGTGTCGTGCAATGCCACGGAGGTCAGAAGAGGGTGTCGGATTCCCCTGGAACTGGAGTTCTCCTGGAATATGGAGTTACAGACCGTTCTCGGCCACCATGTGGGTGCTGGGGATCAAACCCGGGTCCTCTGTAAGAGCAGTCCGTGCTCTTAACCGCTAGGCCATCTCTCCAGCCCCAGTCAGAGATTTTAAAATCACTGCCTTTATAGGCTGAGAATTGTCACTCTCCAGTTACAACTGTGTAGGAAAAACTAAATGAAATATTAGATCAGATAAAAACTCGAAGAGTGCTCGTATACTAAAACTGGAACGATACAGAGAAGATTAGCATGGCCCCTGTGCAAGGATGACATGCAAATTCGTGAAGTGTTCCATATTTTTAGAATAGACGAAAAGTAGAGAAAGAGAAGGGGAAAAAAAAAGAAAAAAAAACCTCAAAGGGTGGGGTGTGGTGGCACTGGCCTTTAATTCCAGCACTCGGGAGGCAGAGGCAGGTGGATCTCTGTGAGTTTCAGGCCAGCCTGGTCTACAGAGTGAGTTCCAGACCATCTGGGGCTATGGAAGACCCTGTCTCAAAAAAGACCAGGGGGCTGGAGAGATGGCCTAGCGGTTAAGACCACCAACCGCTCTTACAGAGGACCTGGGTTCGATCCCCAGCACCGACATGGAAGCTGAGAACCATCTGAAACTCCAATTCCAGGAGAACTCCAGTTCCAGGGGAATCCGACGCCCTCTTCTGACCTCCTCGGCATTGCACGACACGGGTGCACAGACCTGCATGCAGACAGTACATTCATACACATACAGAAATAAATTAAAAAAAAAAAAGACCAAAGAAACTTATTTTATTTTATTTTATTTTTTGGTCTTTTTGAGACAGGGTCTTCCTGCAGCCCCAGCTGTCCTGGAACTCACTCTGTAGACCAGGCTGGCCTTGAACTCACAGAGATCCACCTGCCTCTGCCTCCCAAGTGCTGGGATTAAAGGCATGCGCCACCACGCCTGGCAAAAACTTATTTTTTATGTGGTATGAGTGAGTGTATTGCCTGCATGTATGTAAGTGCACCTGTGTTGTCCTACAATGTCCTCAGAGGACAGAAGGCGTTGGATCCCCTGAAACTGGAGTTATGGAGAGTTGTTAGCTGCTATGTAGGTGGGTGCTGGGTTTTGAACCTGGTTCTCCAAGAATAGCTAGTGCTCTTAACCACTGAGCTATCTTTCTAGCCCCAATTTATTGTTATTGTTTTATGTATATGAGTGTATTGCCTGCATCTATGCAAGTACACCTATGCCCTGCAATGCCTGCAGAGTTCCAAAGAGGGGGCAGATCCTTTGGAGCTAGAGTTATGGTTGTTATTTTGTTTGTTTTGGGTTTTTTTGTTTTGTTTTGTTTTGTTTGGAGACAGGGTCTCCCTTATAGCCCCAGCTGGCCTGGAACTTACTCTGTAGACCAGGCTAGCCTTGAACTCACAGAGATCCGTCCGCCTGTCTCTGGCTCCTGAGTGTTAGGATTAAAGGTGTGTGCCACCAAGCCCTGCTTAAAGACAGTTCTTAGCCATCATGTGGGTACTGGGAATCGAGCCTGGGTCCTCTGCAAGAGCAGTTGGAGCTCTTAGCCACTGAGTCATCTCTCCAGCCCACGGATGGTTGTTAATTGCCATGTGGGTACTGGGATTGAATGTGGGTCTTCTGCAAAAGTAGCCAGTGCTCCTAGCTGAGCATGGTGGCACACGCCTTTAATCCTAGCACTCGAGAGGCAGGGGCAGGTGGATCTCTGTGATTTCAAGGCCAGCCTGGTCTACATAGTGAGTTCCAGGACAGCTGGAGCTACAGGGGGACCCTGTCTCAAAAAGACAAAAAGAACCCCAAAAAGAGTAGCCAGTGCTCCTAACCTCTGAGCCATCTCTCCATCCCAGCAAAAATTAACCTGTTGTAGCAACAGAAATTCTTTCCTTCCTATGTCCAGATCACCTGTTTCTTTTGCTTCTAGGGTAGGAGGCTAGAGTGAGCTTCCGTCTCATTTCCTAAGTGTCAAACTCAGGTGTCGATAAGGAAGGTCTTAGCTGGGGATGGCATGGCACAAGATTTATCCTAGCATTGGAAGTTGAGGCAGAGAATATCACGTGTCTGTGGCCACCCAGGGCTACACAGCCAGATTCTGTTCTCCAACCTCACCCCCAAAAGGTGTCGGGGGCTCTGTGAACAAAGCTCAGTTGGTGGAATACTTGCCTAGCATATACAAAGCTCTGGGTTCAATCCCAGCACCACATAGAGAAGACGTGGTGAAACATGAAACAGACCAGGTGGAGGCAGAAGGATCAGGAGTTCAAGGTCATCCTTGGCTACATAGTGAGTTCGAGGATAGCCCCTGGCAAAACAAAACCCCAAACTCCCTTTGTTCATGCCAACCTGAGTACTTACTCTGTACCAGGTACTGCTAGATCCCAGCAGAGCAGTCATGGTGTGAGGCAGACACAACCCTGGTCTGCATGGGCCATAAAATGCATGAGAGAAAACTGAATTGTATACAAATAACTTGTGACAAGTCTTGGAGAAATCAAAACCAAGGAGCTGTGTGAAAGTACAGCCTGCCCTGGACTTGAGAAACAAAGGATCAGTTTGGGATGGGGTGGGGGGCAGTAGTGGGAGCAAAGGGAAATTTTGGAAGAGGATCCTGCCCATAGGGGGAGATCTGAAGAAGGATCCGGCAGGAAGAGGAACCTGCCCATAGGAGGAGATCTGAAGAAGAATCGGGCAGGAAGAGGATCCTGCCCATAGGGGGAGATCTGAAGAAGAATCCGGCAGGAAGAGGGTCCTGCCCATAGGGGGAGATCTGAAGAAGGATCCAGCAGGAAGAGGTACCTGCCCATAGGGGGAGATCTGAAGAAGAATCCGTCAGGAAGAGGAACCTGCCCATAGGAGGAGATCTGAAGAAGAATCCGTCAGGAAGAGGAACCTGCCCATAGGAGGAGATCTGAAGAAGAATCCGGCAGGAAGAGGGTCCTGCCCATAGGGGGAGATCTGAAGAAGGATCGGGCAGGAAGAGGATCCTGCCCATAGGAGGAGATCTGAAGAAGAATCGGGCAGGAAGAGGATCCTGCCCATAGGAGGAGATCTGAAGAAGAATTGGGCAGGATCCCGCAGGGCGTGTGAAGAATTTTGGACTTTGTTCTGGGGATGTAGCTCAGTGGTGATGTGCCTTGGCCAGCATGCACTAGGGCCTGGAAAAAATATATATTTTTGGACTTTGTCCTATGGGCAGAGGAGAATTTGTAGTTTATCACAAAGTAGATAATATTTATCAGAAGAGGGAGTAGAGTAGTTAAAAAATACGGAGACGGGGCTGGAGAGATGGCTCAGTGGTTAAGAGCACCAATTGCTCTTACAGAGGACCCGGGTTCAATTCCCAGCACCAACATGGCGGCTAAGAACCATCCGTAACTCCAGTTCCAAGGGAATCCGACTCCCTCTTCTGACCTCTGCAGCATTGCACAACACGGGTGCACCTACCTACATGCAGACAGTACACTCATACACATAAAAAAAGGTAGACAAAAAGAAGCGCGAAAGCTAGGTGTAGTGGCACACACCTTTAATCCCAGCACTCAGGAGGCAGAGGCAAGCAGATCTCTGTGAGTTCAAGGCCATCCTGGTCTACGTAGTGAGTTCCAGACCAGCTGGGGCTACAGGGAGACCCTGTCTCAAAAAGACAAAAAAAAAATTAAAATTAAATAAAAATGTAGATGTCTTTTATGTAGTACCTGGTTACTTCACAGGCACAGTCTGATTTCATTCTCACAATAGCTCTCTATATAGAGCCTATTAATAAACATTTTTTGAGACAGAGTCTTCTGTAGGTTAGCCTGGCCATGATTCTCCGGCCTTAGCATCCCAAATGATGAAAATTCAGATGTGAGCCACCATGCGTGTCTTTATTAGCTCCTAATTGAGCCTCAGTTCAAAAGTTCCTTACCTAAAAAGGTTTCTTTCTCTACCTGAGTATAGGGGCTCAACCCCATAGTCCCAATACTTGGGAGGCTTAAGTACAAGTTCCAGGCTTGTACTCTACAGGAGAACCTGACTCAAAGAAAAGCATGCACAGGGCTAGGCATGGTGGAATAAGTCCATAATCTTGGAAGGAAGAAGCTAAGGATCAGGAGTTCAAAACCAACCTGGGCCAAATGATACCTTATATCCCTCAAATCCTAGCACTTGAGAGGCAGCGTCAGGAGGAAGACATAAATTGGAGGCCAGCCATTCTACACAGAGTTCCAGACCAGCCAGGACCATATAGACTCTGTCTTAAAAAAAAAAAAAAAAAGAAACTTAAAAAATGTCTTAGCCTGCCGGGTGTGGTGGCACACGCCTTTAATCCTAGCACTTAGGAGGCAGAGGCAGGCAGATATTTGTGAGTTCAAGGCCAGCCTGGTCTACAGAGTGAGTTCCAGGACATCTGGAGCTACAGAGAGACCCTGTCTCCCTGTAAAAAAGAAAAAAAAGAAAAAAAAATGTCTTAGCCTGAGGATGTAGCTCAGTTGTTAGAGTGTTTGCTTGGGGAGCACAAAGCTCTAGGTTGGATCTCCAATACCACATATACCAGGTACCGTGGCTCATACCTATAATCCCAGCAGTTGATGCACGGAGGCAGGGGGATCAGGAGTTAGAGGTTATCTTTGGCTACACACTGAGTTTGAAGTCAGACTGTGCTATGTGAGAGCCGTCTCAAAACAGAGAAAAAAAAAAAAGAAAAACTCTGGTTCCCACATCTCTACCTTCAATCCTTAAAACCTTTTTTCTTCTGTAGTTTTTTTTTTTTTCTTCAAGCTGAGGCCTGAGCCAGGGCTTTGCTTAGGCCAGGCAAATGCTGTACCACAATACCACAGTTACGTCCCCATCCTGTCAAGGCGACTTTAAAAAAAAAAAAAATCTGCGGGCACATTGTATCTGGGGCTCACCACAATGTCTGGGCCAAAGAAATGAACAGAAATGGATGGTCTCTTCCAACAGAGTACCAGGCTCAGAAAGAACGTTCTGGCATGGAGCTGGCTTCCCTTGCTGCTCCTTTTGTTGTCTTCCAGAAGTTTCTTTTTCTTTTTTTTTTTTATTATTAATTTTATTTATTTCTGTATGTCTGCATGCAAGTTTGTGCACCCCTGTCGTGGAATGCCGCGGAGGTCAGAAGAGGGTGTCGGATTCCCCTGGAACTGGAGTTCTCCTGGAACTGGAGTTTCAGACGGTTCTTGGCCGCCATGTGGGTGCTGGGGATCGAACCCGGGTCCTCTGCAAGAGCGGTCGGTGCTCTTAACCGCTAGGTCATCTCTCCAGCCCCAGAAGTTTCTTTTTCCTAGAAGTCCTTCCAGGCTGCTCCTGTGAGTCTGTCTCCTACCCAAGAGCGTCACAATGGCTGGAGCTCTCAGCCCCCTGTGACGTCACCAGGCCCACTCCAGGTCCATAGTCACTCAGGGCAGACAGACCCACCATGTACAGCTTCTCAAGTCGCCTCTGCTCACCATGCGGACGCTGAGATTGTTCCTGTTCCTGCTTCTGTGCCTCACCTGTGCCTGGGCCTTTATGTTTTCTTCGCTGAGGGAGAAAGCCAAAGAAAGCCCAGGGAAGGTGCCTTGTGGAGGACATTTTCGGATTAGACAGAATCTTCCAGAGCATGCCCAAGGCTGGCTTGGGAGCAAATGGCTCTGGCTTTCTTTCCTCATTGTGCTGTACACTGTAGGGAGGGAGGGAGGGAGGGAGGGAGGGAGGGAGGGAAGGAAGGAAGGAAGGAAGGAAGGAAGGAAGGAAGGAAGGAAGGAAGGA
>VZQC01015016.1:308135-361076 GCA_009823505.1 Rhizomys pruinosus | reverse complement strand
GGGAGGAGGAGGGGGGAGGAGGAGAGGGGAAGGAGGAGGGGGGAGGAGGAAGGGGGAGGAAGGGGGTAGGAGGAGGAAGGGGGGGGAGGAGGAGGAGGAGGAGGAGGAAGGGGGGGGCAGGCTACTACCAACCTTCGAGGCTGTCAGTTTCACTGTCCACAAAAGAAAAATCAAAGTACTTCCCCCAGCAAAGACTTCCCTTTCAATACCTTAACCCAGCTGGAGATGGAACTGGTGAGATTTGTGTACAACGTGCGGAATCTTAAAGTCTCCATGGCGACAAGCAGTCATCCCAGGCAGCACATCCCAGAAATACCCATGGATTCACACAATAATGTCACAATATATGAGATATGGGGAGAGGGAGATTCCAAGTGAAAGAGTTTATGTGTCAAAGTAAGATGGAAGAAAGTCGAGTATTGACAGAGTATCAAAACTAATAAAAAGTATTCTTAAGAAAAAAAAATTTTTTAATCTGCTTTTTTTGTGTGTGTGTGACGCGGCTGTGGCTGCCACAGGGTCCATTATCATCCACTCAGATCCTGACTCACCACTGTTCGCTCACACGGAGGAACAAGTAGGTCAGGAAGCCAAGCCGTAGCCATGGCGTTTTAAGATACCAGGAAGACCCCCGTGGAACCGGAAGTGCGATTCGCCAAATTTGGATCACTCTGACCAGTGGCAACGTGAAGTGTCTGGAGAGGGTGTGTGCCAACTGGATCAGAAGAGCGAAGGAAAAGAACCTGGAAGTGAAAGGCCCTGTTCGCATGCCCACCAGGACCTTGAGGTTCACCACAAGAAAAACACCTTGTGTTGAAGGTAGTCATTATTGCAGATGCTTAAGTCAACTGTTTTAATAAATCAACTTAACCAGTTGTTTTTTTTTTTTTTTAAAAAAAAAAGCATCTAAGATTATAATCATCTCTGCAGCTACCAAACCTCCCCATTTACTTGCTGTTTCACTTAGCTTCCTCTTGCTATGATGAAACACTCACCAAAACCAACTTGGGGAAGCGTGCTGATGGCTTTAGTGTCAACTGGACTGATGCACCTGGGTTGAGGGAGCCGCAACTGGGGAATTGCCTCAATGGCCCGTGGCCACGTTTGTGGGACATTTTCTTGATTACTGAGTGATATGGGAGGGCCCAGCCCACGTGAGTGGTGCCACCCCTGAGCAGGTGGTCCTGTGTTGTATAAGAAAGCAGGTTGATGGGACTGGAGAGATGGCCTAACAGTTAGGACCTGGATTCGATCCCCAGCACCACATGGCGGCTGAGAACCGTGTCTTTAACTCCAGTTCCAGGGGAATCCAACACTGTCTTCTGACCTCTGTGGCATTGTACGACACGGGTGCACCAACCTACATGCAGACAGTACACTCATACACATAAAAAATAATAAAATAAAATAAAAATTAAAAAAAAGAAAGCAAGTTGAGCATGGGCCAGAGGAATAAGCCAGTAATAAGCATTTCTCCATGGCCTGTACCTCAGCTCCTGCTTCCAGGTTCCTGCCCTGAGTTCCTACCTTGGGCTCCCTAGTGATAAGGAGATAAGACAAATAAACCCTTTCCTCCCCAAGTTGGTATTGGTCAGAGTGTTTTGTCACATCAATTGAAAGCCAACTAGAACAGGAGGAAAAAGTTTATTTCATCTTACATCTTCCAGGTCACAGTTCATCACTGAGAGAACCAGGGCAGGAAACCTAGCCTCAGGAGCGGAGGCACAGACCACAAGGAAACGCTGCTTACTGGCTTGTTCCCTGGCCTGCACTCAACCTGCTTTGTTATCCAAAAACTCCAGGACCAACTGCTCTGGGCAGGGACCACCCACAATGGGCTGGGCTACAACATCATTCAATAAATAAAAAAATGCCCCAGAGACATGGCCACAGGCTAATCCAATGGAGGAAATTCCTCAATTGAAGTTCCATCTTCCCAGGGGTGTAAAGTTGACAATTGACCCCATCCAGCACATTTGCAAACCCTAGGAAGTCAGGAATTTTGTTTGGGGTGTAGTAGCAGCTGAGTAAATAGGTATGGAATATATGTTTGTCTCCTCTAAAATGCCTAGTCTAGTGCTGGGCCTGGGAGGCTGCACACCAGAAATCACAGTCTTGGCCAGTGAGATGGGTTAGCAGGTAAAGGCACTTGCTGGCAAGCCTGACAACCTGAGTTTGATCCTGGGACCCACATGATAGGAAAAGAGAGCCAACACCCATAAGCCACAGACATCTCACACATGCCCCCAACACCCTCCCACCACCACTAAACAAATTCTAAAAAATGTATTTTAAAAGATTCGTAAGGGGGCTGGGAAGGATGCCTCAGCAGTTAAGAGTACCTACTGCTGCTACAGAGGACCTGGGTTTATTTAGTTCCCGGCACTAACAGGTGGCTAACCACCATCCCTAACTCCAGTTCTAGGGAATCCAATGCTCTCTCTGGCCTCCATGGGCACAGCTCACATGGTGCACTTACATACAGGCAGGCAAAACACCCATATATAAAAAATTTAATAAGCTAATAATTTTTTTTGGTGTTTTTGAGACAGTATCTTCCTGTAGCCCCAGCTGGCCTAGAACTTACTATGTACACCAGTCTGGCCTTGAACTCACAGAGATCCACCTGCCTCTGCCTCCCAAATGCTGGGATTAAAGGCATTCCCCACCATGCCTGGCTAATAAAAAATTTTAAAGTTAAAAAAATCATAGTTTTGGGGCTGGAGAGATAGCCTACTGGTTAAGAGCGCCTTGCAGAGGACCCAGATTGGATTCCCAACACCCACATGGAGGCTGAGAACCGTCTTTAACTCCAGTTCCAGGGGAATCTGACACCCTCTTCTGACCTCCGTAGCAATGCATGACGTGGGTGCACAAACCTACATGCACACAGTACATTCATACACATACAAAATAAAAAAAAAAAATAAAAAAAAATCAGTTTCAGCTGGGAGTGGTGGCACATGCCTTTAATTCCAGCACTTGGAAGGCAGAGGCAGTCAGATTTTGTTGAGTCAAGGCCAGCCTGGTCTACATAGCAAGATGCAGGCTAGTTGGGGCTACAGGGAACCCTGTCTCAAAAACAAAACAAAATGAGTTTCTGCGGCTGTGGCCTTGGCTCTGCTGTGTCTCTGTCTCCCTGGCTGGCTTTCTGTTACATGGTTGGCTCTCAGACACTCACCATCTGTCTAGTGGCAGGGAAAGAGGTTGGACTTTGGAATCAGATGAGTCTCAAATCTGAGTGCAAGTCCATCTGAAATGAGGCAGACCATAAACAAACATAACAAAGTACCCTTAGGACCATTAGTAACTTGTTTTAATTTCTCATCTGTAAAATGGGAATGTCATCATCAATGTCAAAAAGTTATCATTGGGAGCCCAGTGGGTAAAAGTGCTTCCTGCCAAGCCAGACAACCGGAGTTTGGTGCCCAGAGTCCACATGGTGAAAAGAAAGAACCAACTCCTTCAGGCTATCCTCTGACCTCCACATGTACTCCACAGCATGCATACACACACACACACACACGTGCGCGCACACACATGTGCAAATTGATAAATGTTTTAAAAGTTTTTGTTGTCAGTATCAAATGAGAAACTTTATAATGTACCTATTTTTTTTTTTATGTACCTGTTTAAACTAAGATTGGTGCCGGGCGTGGTGGCGCATGCCTTTAATCCTAGCATTTGGGAGGCAGAGGCAGGCGGATCTTTGTGAGTTCAAGGCCAGCCTGGTCTACAGAGCAAATTTCAGGATAGCTGGGGCTACAGGGAGACCCTGTCTCGAAAAGACCAAAAAAAAAAAACTAGGATTGGTGGCTCATGCTTGTAATTCAGGAGACTGAAGCAGGAGGATCACCATGAGTTCCAGACCACCCTGAAAAAAAAAATCAGACCTGGAACTTGGTATGTAGATCAGGTTGGTCTTGGACTCACAGAGATCTGCCTGCCTCTGCCTCCCAAATACTGGGATCAAAGACATGTGGCACTATGCTTGGCCTTAAAAAAAATTAATAAAAAAAATTGTTGGGCAGGCCAGAAAGATGGCTCAGCAGATGAAACTGTCTGCTGTGTAACCCTGATGACTAGAATTTGAAGAAGAGAACGGACTCCACAAAGATCTCTTCTGATCTCCACGCATGTGCCGTTTTTCTTAATTAAAAATTAAGAAAATCTGGTTCTCATCTAGGAATAATTTGCCTACCAGAACATCTGGCAAAATCTGGAGACATATTTCTTTACAGTACTCATGGTGCTCCTAACAAACTATTATCCAGTCCAAAAAGCTGATGATATCGAGGTTGAGAAATCCTGAAACAAAGAACACATATAACGTGTTCAATACAACAGATACCCACTAAGTCTCAAGTTCTTTGTAAATAGAAATCAAATACTTTTTTTTGGTGTGTCTGTAGTGGATTGGTATATATATATATATATATATATATATATATATGTTCCTGCATGTATGTGTGTCTGTAGTGGATTGGTATATATATGTTCCTGCATGTATGTATGTATAGTACAGTGTTATGTGTATGTATATGTTTGCATATGTGCACTTGTGTGTACTTGTGTGTGGAGCCTAGTGTCTTCCACCTTTATTTATCTTTTGTCTTTTTTAGACAGGGTCTCCCTGTAACCTCAGCTGGCCTGGAACTCACTATGTAGACCAGGCTGGCCTTGAACAGAGATCCACCTCTTCTGCCTCCCAAGTTCTGGGATTAAAGATGTGCACCACCATGACCAGGTCTTCCACCTTATTTATTTTTTGGTCTTTTCGAGACAGGGTCTCCCTGTAGCCCCAGCTGTCCTGGAACTCACTCTGCAGACCAGGCTGGCCTTGAACTCACAAAGATCCGCCTGCTTCTGCCTCCCAAGTGCTAGGATTAAAGGCGTGCACCACCACACCCAGCATCCACCTTATTTTTTTGAAACAGGGTCTCTTACTGAACATGGTGCTCGCAGAGTAAGCTAGATCAGCTAGACAGCAGTGCCCAGAGATTCTTCTGTCTTTGCCTCCCTAGCTCTGGGATTCTAGGCTTTTATGTGGGTGGAAGGGATCTGAACTCGGAGCCTCCTGCTTGTGCAAGGAACAATTTATCAGCAAAGTCATCTCCCCAACTCCCTTCCAGAGGAAACTGTATTCCCAGAAGCAAGGACATGAATTCAGTAGGTCCACACCTCCATGCTTCTTTCCTTAAACATCTTACCATAAGGCTGTGATGGAGTGAAGAGGTTCACAGCAAAGGAGAAGCGGTTTTATCTCCACCAAAGCCTTGGAAACCAAAGGGTGAGCAATATGTTCAAAACAGAAGTGCAGGGTTGGACTTTGGACTCCTGAGGCAGTGGGGGCGGGGAAGGCTAACACTTTCCCCAGGAGGCAGCTTCTCTCCAGACCCAAGTTCCAGCTGTCGTCTGGGTCAGCCACAGAGACATTTGGGCCTTGCTAAATCCATCACACCGGCCCCTCCCATTTTTACAAGCGTGCTCTCAGAAGGTACGGTCCAGGTCAGCAGGAATTAATTGAGGTCCTCAAGAGAGCTTTGTGTCACAAGGTCTGATGAAACCTCAAGGATGAACTGGAGAGAGCCACACAATCCAGGGAAAAGGGCAGCCACAGAATGGATGCAATGCCACGGAGAAAAGGAGTTAGCAACATCATTCATTGCTTTCCCTACTGTGTGCCAGCCACTGTCTGCCTCCTCTGTGGGGGGATGTTTAGTAGAGGCCTTAGTAACAGAGATCTCTATCTGGGGACCGACATTTGAACCCCAGCTCTGCCCACGCAGATGTTTGTCCATTGCAAGGCATTTTTCTCTCTGAGAAAATTATAATATAATTAATTATAATTATAATATAATATTGGGTCTGGAGAGATGGCTCAGTGGTTAAGAGTAGCAACTGCTCTTGCAGAGGACCGGGGTTTGATTCCCAGTACCCACATGGTGGCTAAAAACCAAGCATAGTGGCACACACCCTTAATCCTAGCACTCGGGAAGTAGAGGCAGGCGGATCTCTTGAGTTCAATGCCAGCCTGGTCTACAGAGTGAGTTCCAGGACAGCTGGGGCTACAGAGAGACCCTGTAACAAAAAAATAAATAAATAAACCTCTGCAGCATTGCACAACACAGGTGCACAAACCTACATGCAGACAGTACATTCATACACATAAAAATAAAATTTAATATTTAAAAAAGCTTAATATTAGATGTGCCAGAGAGAAATTATTTTTATATCTCAGTCCACATACATACACACAAATGTGACAGCACTATTATCATTTGTATTTCATAAAAGAATAAACTAGGATGGGGATATAGTTCATTTGTAGAATATTTGCATAGACAGCATGTGCAAGACCTTGCATTCAGTCTCTAATACACACACACACACACACACACACACACACACACACACATGAAAACCCTCTCAAACACAGATGTACCTCAAGGCTCAGAGAGGTAAACAGCTTTGCCCAAAGTCACATGATTAAGTGGTGATATTGTTGTAATAGACTTTTATGGAATTAGGAAAATGAATACAATATAGTTCTTGCCTTGAAAAAAGCCTAAGGGTCTCATAGAGGAAAAAAGAGTGAAAAATCTAATGCAGGCAAACAAACTAAAAAAGGCACAGGCGGAACATTCTGGTGGACTCAGGGAGCTGAGGTCAGTTGTGGGGGGCAATTAGAATGTCCTCAAGGAGGAAAATGTGGACAAGCTGGTCTTTGAAGGTGGGTAGGCAGACCTCAGAGTAGTCTTTTCTTTTATAGACTTAGGTCCCAAGACATTAGAACCTCTGGGTTAGGCCATAGAATCTGTAGATGGAGATGGAGAAACATTTTTCTGGGAAAGCTGATAAACTAGGGCAACAGTATTTGTTTGGTATAATGGATGGGGTCATATTCAAAATTGTTAGCAATTGAGCTAGGGAGAGACACAGGTAGGCAGTGTAGCGCCTGTGCTATTGCATTTCCCAAAGGGTCGGGCGAGGGGCTGAGGATTTAAAGGGAGACAAGAGGGGCTGGAGAGATGGCCTAGCGGTTAAGAGCACTGACCGCTCTTACAGAGGACCAGGGTTCGATCCCCAGCACCCACATGGTAGCTGAGAACTGTCTGAAACTCCAATTCCAGGAGAACTCCAGTTCCAGGGGAATCCAACATGCTCTGCTGACCTCCGTGGCATTGCATGACACGGGTGCACAGGCCTGCATGCAGACAGTACATTTGATACACATACAGAAATAAATAAAAATTAAAAAAAAATTAAAGGGAGACAAGACAGCAGGTCATTCGTGCTGAGAGAATGCCGAATGTTGTTTATTGAAGAGACAGGGGAGCCTTACATACAGGCTTACAGCACAAGTGAAAAAACCAGGGTCAGAAGTTCACACTCCCAGGCACAGGTGGTTCTCTGGTGTGGGTGGGTCAGGCCTTCTCGGAAGGAGGGTAACAAGATGTTCCAGCAAGATAAGTGCTTGGTCAACAAGCTGGTCAGCAGATCCCCTGGGGGCCAGGACCCAACAGATCCCCCTTCTTTATATATAAATGAGTATCTGTCTTAGGTTACCCAGGACGTTGACATCTATCTTACTCGTCATCGAATAGCCTGCCCAGGGCCCGCAGACCTTCTGTCTTAGGTTGATAGACATCCCCCAGGTCTTACCCATCACTGACCACTCATTTGTACTGTATGCTCAACCATACCTGAGCAGTGGGGTTTTCTGCTGCCAAGGAAAGCATGAAAGTGGCGCTGGGCTTGTTGCCTCCCCATATGGCAAAGGCAGACCAAGGCTAGGATAGCAGTACCCAGGGTTATCAGGCCTAGGGCCAGAGTCCTGCTCCATTCCTTAATTAATTGACCTGCCAATTACAGACCTTGTAAGAGTGTGTCCCCCACCAATGGAGGCACCCTGGTCTCATTGATATTGATAATTTCGTTGGTCAATTGGTAAAATTAGAATTCCAAGGTCCAAGAAGGTAGCTGTTTAATTTTCGAACTTTGAGGGAGGCATTGTGCACCTTGGCAGGGGTGATGCAGATATGTGAAAAAAGAGGTGTGCAAGACACCATGTGGGCCTCCCATAACAAATCTATTTGTAAAAGGGCGGTCTGTTGATTGAGATTTGAGATGCCCAATCGGATCAAAGAATTAATATTATTCTGTGTGCTGAGGGCAGCAGCAACTTCCCCCAATAGCATATCCACTGTGCTTGCTGTAGCAGCTGAGTGGGATAGGGCAATGCCAGAGGTTGTAGCAACAGCAGCGGCAACTGCAATGGCTGAGAGAACAGCTACAGTAATGCCAAAGTCTCTTTTTGATGAGTGAGAACAAGGCGATTTTCTCCTGTGTGGCAGACCAGCATGGGAGCTACACCCGGAACGCGAACCAACAATGCTGATACCTCATTATTCCAACAGCTTCTCAAGCAGCATACCTGGTGGGAACAATTAAGAACCTCTCCCGAGAGAGGGGCATTAACCACATACAGAAGACTCAATAATTTTATTTTTGCCACATGGGGTGTAGTGACAGTGTAAAGAGTCCTCAAAAGTCAAAGAGGCATTCCAAGGGGTAGTCTGATTAAAACAAACGGTCCATCAATGTCCCTGCATATCCTGATAGAATCATTGAGGCTTTTACTCTTATGTGGTCTAATAATTTCCTTACAGTACTTACTAGTGTTTTTAAAAGCCAATTGTTTTACTATAGGCATAGCCTGATTGGCATCACCAAAGATTTTCCCTGCCAACTTCAGTAAGCGGGAAATAAAATCAGCAAAGGGCTCAGAGGTCCTTCCTGAAGCCTTATTATTATTATTATTATTATTATTATTATTATTAGGCAAGGCTTTCCAGGCCCTAGTAGCCACTACCCCAATCTGAATATAAACTGCAGGATTGGGGCTGGACAGATGGCCTAGTGGTTAAGAGTGCCAACCGCTCTTGCAGAGGACCCGGGTTCGATCCCCAGCACCCACATGGCGGCCAAGAACAGTCTGAAACTCCAATTCCAGGAGAACTCCAGTTCCAGGGGAATCCGACACCCTCTTCTGACCTCTGCGGCACTGCACGACACGGGTGCACAAACTTGCATGCAGACAGTATTCATACACATACAGAAATAAAATTAATTTAAAAAATTAAAAAATAAATAAATAAACTGCAGGATCATATAAAATTTGGGCAGCCAGGGCGGCACATTGTCCAGAGCCAGTCAGCATATCTAAATTATGAGCCGGAAAACCTGCCTCGGCGTTGCGATGCGCTGTTTGTTGACATTGTTCCTGAAACTCTCCCCTCCAAAGCAGATAGTCTCCTCCTGAAAGGACCAATCTCCAGAGCTGGAGCCGGTGACTCGGGGTACAGTTTAAAGCAAAAAATTACTCAAAAATGGCAAGAGTGAAAGGAGCATGTGACCCGTAGGCAGCAACTACCTCCTTTAATTGTTTAATATCCTTGAAAGTAAGGGGATTATGTTCCCTATGCCTCTGGCCTTGAGGATCAGCGACCACGATTACTTGGAAGGCAACTCCACCCTTTTTGTCCTCTGGTGGCGCAGATGGGAGATGTGGGGAACTAGCATAGTTAGGATTGTGGGCAGGAGGACGCTGCTCGAGGGAACATTTCTTAGGTGTCTTTTTCAAATTTTCAATGTCTTTAGTTAATTGCCATTCCTCATCCTCATCACCCTCATCCTCAGAGAAGGAGGAGGGATCAGGAGAAGAGGCATCAGAAGCCTGGAGCTAATTCAGCAATTCCTGTTCCTGTGCCTCTTCAAAAATTATTTTGCCTCAGTCAGCTGTTCCTTAACTTTAGCATCTGTACTGAGTAAAGTGTCTTTGATGAGGCGCCATAATGGAAAGGTGGCGATAGGGATACTATCAGGTCCCTCTTTCTTTAATGCCCTTTGTAAGTCTCCCTTGACCTGTCCCCAGTCGGGAATATTAAGACCACCAGATACAGGGAACCAGGGACTAGTAAGGTTTTTTGTTTTTTTTTTTGTTTTTTTGGGGGGGGTCTTTTTTAAGACAGGGTCTCCCTGTAGCCCCAGCTGTCCTGGAACTCACTTTGTAGACCAGGCTGGCCTTGAACTCACAAAGATCCGCCTGCCTCTGCCTCCCAAGTGCTGGGATTAAAGGCGTGCGCCACCATGCCCGGCTTGTAAGGTTTTTATGAAATCTTTAGCTGTCTTATGTTTAATTCCTGTGCCTTGTTTCTTTAAGAGTTTAACCAGTTGCTCCACCAAAAGAGAATGAGAACTAAGGCACCCATTTTCAATACGCCTGCTTCTTACCTTATCCCAAAGTGCTGGCCAGCCTTCTCAGGCAATCCTTCAGCAGTCTTCCTTCCCTTCTTTCCCAATCTCGGTGGGACCTCCACTTGTAGCGCCTGTACTACTGCATTACCCAAAGGGTCGGGCGAGGGGCTGAGGATTTAAAGGGAGACAAGACAGCAGGTCATTCATGCTGAGAGAATGCCGAATGCTGTTTATTGAAGAGACAGGGGAGCCTTATATACAGGCTTACAGCACAAGTGAAAAAACCAGGGTCAGAAGTTCACGCTCCCAGGTGCAGGCAGTTCTCTTGCATGAGTGGAAAACAGAAACTTGTGGTCAGGCCTTCTCGGAAGGAGCGTAAAAAGATGTTCCAGCAAGATAAGCGCTTGATCAACAAGCTGGTCAGCAGATCCCCTGGGGGCCAGGACCCAACAAGGCAGAGAAAATATATACATCTAGGTCTTTTTGAGAAGTCTCCCTATAGCCCCAGCTGGCCTGAAATTCTCTATGTAGATCAGGTTGGCCTTGAATTCACAAAGATCTGCCTGCCTCCACCTCCCAAGTGCTGGGATTAAAGGCATAAATCGGGCTAGAGGGGTGGCCTAGTAGTTCAGAGCGCTGACTGCTCTTGCAAAGGACTCGGGTTCCATCCCCAGCACCCACAAGGCAGCTGAGAACCGTCTTTAACTCCAGTTCTAGGGGAATCCGACACCCTCTTCTGACCTCCGAGGCATTGCACGACACGGGTGCACAGACCTGCATGCAGACAGTACATTCATACACATAAAAAATAAATAAAATTTAAAAAATAAAATAAAGGCATAAGGTACCATGCCCAACTCTCTCTGTATATATTTTATTTGTCATTTTTATCTTTTTAGTGTGTATGAGTGTATTGCCTGCATGTAGGTAAGTGCACCTGTGTCATGCAATACCTGTGGAGGTCAGGAAAGGTCATGGGATCCCCTGGTACTGGAGTTACTGACCATTGTTGCCTGCCATATGGGTGCTGAGACTCAAACCCAGGTCCTTTGCAACAACAACCAGTGCTCTTAACCACTGAGCCATCTCTCCAGCTCCAGAAAATTATATTTAATTACCAAAAGGCTATAAGCAACAACTGAGCAGAATAGATACTGAGCTCAAAGAAGCCCCTATGGCTACACTGGTGGGAACAAGCTGAGTCCCATCCTAAAGATCCTGGAAAGGGTATATGAATTCCCCCACCCAGTCTCCTCCTCATCTTTTAGAAACAGCATGTGGCTATTTTGTCTGGTGATGCATTCATCTTACTCCCTGTGTATTTGGTTCTGGTGGGCCTGGCCCCACATTGTTATCAATATATATATATATACATATATATTACACACAATGAAGTCTGGTCTGGTTGATTACAACACAGAGAGATTGGTACAAGGAAGGACACATTAAGCAAGATGAATCAATGAAAATCTTCCTCAGCATATTTGTTGGAACATGTAAGAAGAAAGAAGCTGTTTTGCCAGACAAGTGAGAGAAAAGAAGGTCAAGTTTAGAGACTACAGTGGGAGAGGGAGCAATTATGTCTATTTACACTTGCTCTTAGCCCAAAGGCTGAAAATCAGTCAAGCATAACGACCCATGCCTGTCTTAGCACTGAGGATGCTGAGGGCTGGCTGAAGGTTTGCTGCAACTTCAAGGCCAGCCTGGTCTACAGAGTGAGCTACAGATTGAGATTCCTTAGTTCATAGAATTCTTGTTAAGCATGCACAAAACCCTGGGTTCAATCTATAACACTGCATCAACCCACCATAGTGCAATATGCTTATAATCCCAGCGTGGGGAAGTAGGGAAAGGAGGATAGGAAATTCAAGTTAGCAAAATAAATAAATATAAATAAATAGATAAATAAATAAATAGGTATCTGGCATGGTGGCTTACTCCGGTAATCTTATAATTCCAGCACTAAAGGAGGCTGGATTGTTCAAGCCCAACTTGGGCTTTCTAAAAAAGGAAAGGGGGGGAAAAAAGACAGGGCTAGAGAGATAATTCAGTGGTTAAGAGCATATACTTCTTTTGTGGAATACCAGAGTTTGCTTCTCAGCACCCACACTGGGTGGCTCATAACTGCCTGTATAGTTCCAGGGAATCCAATACCATCTTGTGACCAATTTGGGCATTATACACATGTGCACATACCCCCCCACACACACAGACACACATATATACATAATTTAAAAATTAAATAAAATTCTGGGCTTGGTGGCACATTACTTTAATCCCAGAACTCAGGAGGCAGAGGCAGGTAGATGTCTGTCACTCTGAGGCCAGCCCAGTCTACATAGAGAGTTCCAAAACAGCTGGGGCTACAGCGAGACCCTGTCCGAAAAAACTAAACCAAATAAATAAATAAATAATGAATTAGATGTAGTAACCAATATAATTCCAGTACTTTGGGAAGTGGAGGTAGAAGGAACAAGAGTTCAAGATCATCCTTGCCTAGCCAGCCTAGGTTATAGTGGACTCTGATAAGAGAGACAGAGAGAGAGAGAGAGAGAGAGAGAGAGAGAGAGAGAGAGAGAGAGAGAGAGAAGAAGCCGGGTGTGGTGGCCCATGCCTTTAATCCTAGCACTCCAGAGGCAGAGGCAGGCAGATCTCTGTGAGTTCAAGGCCAGCCTTGGTGCGTGCAGAGGAAACTGGACCCCCTGGAGCTGGGGTTACAAGCAGTTGTGAACAGTTGTGAGCTACCTGACGTGGGTGCTACTTTGTTATTATTAGTGCAATACCACTGATATATAAAACTGTTCAAGCCAGTCCTGGGCAAGTTGAGGGCAGCTTGAGCTACCTCAAACTCTGTGTCAAAGAACTGAAATTAAAAAAGAAAGACAGAAAAAGTAATTAGAGGCTGGGGTCTTCCCCTAGGGGTGGAGTGCTTACTTAACATGCACAAGGCCCTGAGTTTGAGCTCCAGTATGGGATATTGGGGGGCACATTACTTTGGAATGGCCAGATGCCTCAGCAGATAAAAGCTTTGCCAGAAAAGCCTGATGACCTGAGATCAATCCTAAGAACCCCAATACAGGTATAAGGGGGTAGGGCTAGAGAAATGGCTCAGCAGTTAAGAGCACTTGCCTCTCTTGGAGAGGAGCTGGGCTTGGTTCCCGAGCACCCACACCAGGCAGCTCACAACCAACTATAACTCAAGTTCCAGGGGATCCAATCAATGCCTCTGGTCTCCACAGGCACTACATTTATGTGGTGAACATAAACTCATGTAGGCACACATATATACACATATAAAAATAACTAAATCTGGGGCTGGAGAGATGGCCTAGCGGTTAAGAGCGCCGACCGCTCTTACAGAGGACCTGGGTTCGATCCCCAGCACCCACATGGCGGCCGAGAACCGTCTGAAACTCCAATTCCAGGAGAACTCCAGTTCCAGGGGAATCCGAGACCGTCTTCTGACCTCCGTGGCATTGCACGACACGGGTGCACAAACTTGCATGCAGACAGTACATTCATACACATACAGAAATAAATAAAATTAATAAAAAAAAAACTAAATCTTTATTTATTTTTTTTTTTATTTATTTATTTTTTGGTGTTTTCGAAACAGGATCTCCCTGTAGCCTCAGCTGTCCTGGAACTTACTCTGTAGACCAGGCTGGCCTTAAACTCACAAAAATCTGCCTGCCTCTGCCTCCCAAGTGCTAGGATTAAAGGCGTGCGCCACCACGCCCAGCACTAAATCTTTTTTTTAAGGGAGAAGAGACTGCGTATGGTGGCACATACTTTTTAAAAATTTTTTATTTATTCTTGTATGTGTATGAATGTACTATCTACATGTAGGTTTGTGCACCCGTGTCCTGCAATGCCGTGGAGGTCAGAAGAGGGTCTCAGATTCCCCTGGAACTGGAGTTCTCCTGGAATTGGAGTTACAGATGGTTCTTAGCCGCCATGTGGGTGCTGGGGATCGACCGTCTTCTGACCTCCGCGGCATTGCACGACACGGGTGCACAAACTTGCATGCAGACAGTACATTCATACACATACAGAAATAAATAAAATTAATTAAAAAAAATTTTAAAAAAAGATTTAAGGTTTTGGACATAAACATTTTATTTATAAGACTATGGAAAGGTCTGTGAAAAATCCCAGTGGCATTTATCACCAAAATGTTAACAGTAATTAAAATAGCATTAGAAGTTAAAAAAAAAAAGACCAAAAAAATAACTAACTAAATAAATAAGACTGTGTCTCAAGCAAAAAAAAATAAATGAATAAATAAATAATAAATCAGAGCTTCATGGAGTAGCTGGGATTACAGGCATGTGATCTTGTTTCTGATAGTCTCTTTGTCATGGCATCACTGATAGTCACCCAATAAACATTGATCTCAGGGCTGGAGAGATGGTTCCCAGCACCCACACCAGGTAACTCACAACTGCTTGTGACTCCAGCTCCACGGGGTCCACCTCCCTCTGCAGGCATCTGTACTCACAAGTTCATACACACACATATCCATAAATAAAAGGAAAAATAAATCTTTTTTAAAAACTAAATGCTGGTTTCAACTTTCTGCAGGAAAGCCTTTTTTTTTTTTTTTGTCTTTTTGAGATAGGGTCTCCCTGTAGCCTCAGCTGTCCTGGAACTCACTCTGTAGACCAGGCTGGCCTTGAACTCACAAAGATCCGCCTGCCTCTGCCTCCCAGGTGCTAGGATTAAAGGCGTGCACCACTACGCCCAGCTAGGAAAGCCTTCTTGTCTTTTCTCAAAATTATTTTTATCCAGCTGGGCATGGTGGTGTACACCTTTAATCCCAGGACTCAGGAGGCAGAGGCAGGAGGATCTCTGTGAGTTCCAGGCCAGATGGGATGAAATGGAGACCCTGTCTCAAAAAGACCAAAAAAATTTTTTATATTATGTATATATTTTTGTTGTTATATGTATGAGAGTATTGCCTGCATGTGTATAAGGCCACTGTGTTGTGTAATGCCCTGGGAGGTCAGAAGAAGCCATCGGATCCCCTGTAACTGAAGTTCGGGACAGTTGTTAGCCACCACATGAGTGCTGGGAATTAAACCTAGGTCCCCTGCAAGAGCAGCCAGTGCTCCTCAATGCTGAGCCTCTCCCCAGCCCATACCTTTGTCTTATTCATCCCTCTCCCCCAGGGCCCTCCTATCCCACAGACATTTTTGTCATTAATAATTGAGAGAAAATTCATAGCATTAATTAATTTTTTGTTTTTATTTTATGTGTGTGTGTTTGTATGCCACATGTATATAACTGCCTGCAGAGACCAAAGAAGATTGTCAGATCCCCTGGAGTTGTAGTTACAGGCAATTGTGTGCTGCCAAACATGGATGCTGGGTCCAAACTTGTAAGGAGCCGCAGGCTTTAGCTTGCTTACACTGAGCTTGCTTACAAGGAAGTTGACTCTGTGAATTGTCACCTCGAGCCTTTTTCCAAGAGCTGGGTGCGGACGTGCAGTAAAAGCCACCAGCCTTTCTCAAGAGCTGCGTGCGGACATGCAGCAAAAGTCACCAGATACTCCAGCCCGATGTCTCAACTCAGTGATTTTGCAAAAACAGACCCTCCTCTGACGTCAGAGAGCCCGACCAACTGATTACCCTGCTTTACACTCCCCCTATATGCTTCCCGCCTTTTACTGTCGTTGCTCAATAAATTAGACTTTGACAACCTTTGCAAAGTCTCGATCTCTCTCGCCTAATCTTCACAGGTTTTGGGGTCCTCCTCGGGTACCTATTGTTACATGACCCGTAGACAGGGTCACAAACTTGGGTCCTTTGGAAGAGCAGCGAGTGCTCTTGATTGCTGAGCCATCTCTCCACCCCCTCCCCCAATATCTAACTTTTTTTTTAAATGAATGTTTCACGAATTTGCGTGTCATCCTTCGCAGGGGCCATGCTAATCTTCTCTGTATCATTCCAATTTTTTAGTATATGTGCTGCCTGCCGAAGCAATATCTAACTTTCTGTAACATATCAGCATATGTATCTCTTTTTTTTTCCTCAAATAGTAACATCTTTCCCAATTATCGTTCAATTTCACAGCAAGATAGTCACACTAGGTGTGGTGGTGCACGCCTTTAGTTCCAGCACCTGGGAGGCAGAGGCAGGTGGATCACTATGAGATGTAGGCTAGCCTGGTATACCATAGGGAGTTCCAAGTCAGCTGAGGCTACAGGGAAACCCTGTCTCAAAAAACCCAAACAACACACATACAAAACCCCCCAAACTCCTCAAATTATATTAAATGGGCTGAAGAGGTAGCTCAGTGTTAAAAGCACTGGCTGTTCTTGCAGAAGACCTGGGTTCAGTTCCCAGTACCCACGTGACAGGTAACAACTGTCCATAAATCCAGAGCCAGGTGATCTGACACCCTCTTTTGGCCTCTGTGGACATTGTAGAATTACATGCATGCAAAAAAAAAAATTACATGCATGCAAGCAAAACACTCATTTCTTTCTTCTTTCTTTCTTCTTTCCTTTTTTTTTTTTTTTTTTTTCATTTTGCAGACAGGTGTCTCCTTGTACGCCCCAGCTGGCCTGGAACTCTAATACATAAGACCAGGCTGGCTTTGAACTCACAGAGATCTTGCCTGCCTCTCCTCCTGAGTGCTGGGATTAAAGGCCATGCCACCACCCTAACAATGACAGAATATTTCCTCCTTCCCATGCTTCTTCTCTGTGACCTTCCATCTCCACTTTTTAGTTCCCTCTGCCTTCATACCTTCACCATACGCCCCTAAGAACTAGGTATCTGCCACTGATTCGCCAATTTTATAACTCAAGAATTTTCGTATTTTATGAATCATCTACTATGCTGATATATTAAAGAACTTCCTGCGCGGCGCGCCTGGCACGTCCTTGAATCCCAGCACTCGGGAAACAAAAGCAGGCAGATATCTGAATTCAAGGCCAGCATGGTCTACAGAGCGACTCCGGCGACACCTGTCGTATTAAAAGGGAGCACCCTAGTCTACAAAAGTATCAAAAAAAATGGCCGCGCCGCGTGGTGGCGCACGCCTTTAATCCTAGCACTTGGGAGGCAGAGGCAGGCGGATCTTTGTGAGTTCAAGGCCAGCCTGGTCTACAGAGTGAGTTCCAGGACAGCTGGGGCTACAGGGAGACCCTGTCTCGAAAAGACAAAAAAAAAACAAAAAAAAACTTTCTTACTGTTTTATTTGTGTGCATGATGTATGCGTGTGTGAACACAGATGAGGAAGTATGCGGGTGGCACAGTGCTGTGTGAAAACCATGAGACAACTGTATAGAATCAGTTCTTTCCTTCCACCTTTCCCTAGTTACCAGTGATCGAAGAATTCTGGTTGTCCGTCCTGCTCAGCAAGTGCTTTTACCCACTTAGCTATCTGGCTGGCCTGTGTGGAACCTTCTGGGATTAGCTGTTCTAAGTATAATTTTCTGGAAGTTCATCCAGATTGTTGCAATGTCAATATTTCATTCCTTTTCGGTACTGTAGTATTTCATGCTAATATTCCCATGATGGACCATTGTTTAACCCTGGGCTACTGAATGGTGCCTGAGTGGATTTCTGGTTTTATGTTCTACCAGTAAACTTGCTATAAATGTTGGTGTTCAGGTTTTTGTCTACACATAAATTTTCACTTCATTAGCGTAAATGCTCAGAATGGCATCTGCTGGGTTGTTCAGTAATTACACATTTACATTTTTTTTTTTTTTTGGTTTTTTCAAGACAGGGTCTCCCTGTAGCCCCAGCTGTCCTGGAACTCACCTTGTAGACCAGGCTGGCCTTGAACTCACAAAGATCCGCCTGTCTCTGCCTCCCAAGTGCTAGGATTAAAGGCGTGTGCCACCATGCCCGGCTCACATTTACATTTTTTTATTTTGTTTTACAGTGCTGGCAGTTGAACCCAGGGTTTGAGTATGCTAAGACACTACTTTCCTAACAAGTTAAGCCACAGCCCGTCCTAATTTTTTTTTAATTTTATTTATTTTTTATGTGTATGAGTGTACTGTCTGCATGTAGGTCTGCGCACCCCTGTCGTGCAATGTCGAGGAGGTCAGAAGAGGGTGTCGGATTCCCTTGGAACTGGAGTTAAAGATGATTCTCCCACACCATGTGGGTGCTGGGGATCAAATCCGGGTCCTCTGTAAGAGCGGTCGGGCTCTTAACTGCTAGGCCATATCTCCAGCCCCAGTACAAAATTTTTTCTTTCCAACTATTTTGTTTCATGAGCCAGGGTCATAGTGTATATTCCTGGCTGGTCTAGATCTTGCTATCTAATCCTAACTATGTAGACCAGGCTGGCCTTAAACTTTCAGAGGTCCTCCTACCTCCACCTTCTGAGGGCTAGAATTACAGATGTATACCTGGCTCCCTGTTAAAAGAAAATTATTGCCGGCGGTAGTGGCACATGCTTTTAATCCCAGCACTTGGGAGGCAGAGGCAGGCAGATCTCTGTGAGTTCAAGGCCAGACTGGTCTACATAGTGAATTCCAGGACAGCTCAGGATACAGGGAGACCGTTTCAAAAAGACCTAAATAAATAAATAAATAAATATTATTATTACTACTATTATTATTATTTTGGTCTTTTTGAGACAGGGTCTCCCTGTAGCCCCAGCTTGCCTAGAACTCACTCTGTAGACCAGTCTGTCTTCAAACTCACAGAGATCCACCTACCTCTGCCTCCCAAGTGCTAGGATTAAAGCCGTGCACCACCATGTCCAGCTATTATTGTTATTATCTGACACAAGATCTCATGTGGCCCAGACTATCTTCTAACTCACTGTGTAGCTGAGACTGACCCAAAGCTCCTAATCCTGCCTTAGTCTTCAGAGTGCCTGGAATGTGCTGTATAGACCAAATTGTTCTTGATCTTACAGAGACCCACCTGTCTCTGCCTCCTGAATGCTGAGATTAAAGGTGAGCACCACCATGACCTGATAATTTTAATTTCTTTTAAAGAAAGAAAATGTCAAGCATGTTGGCACAGGCCTTTAATCCCAGCACTTGGGTGGCAGAGACAGATGGATCTCTGTGAGTTTGAGGTTAGCCTAGTCTACATAGTGAATTCCTAGGCTACATATAATAAGACACTTTTTCAAAAAAAGAAAGAAAATAAGTAAATTAAAAAACAGTTACCTGGAGGCTGGAGAGATAGCCTAGCGGTTAAGAGCACCGACTGCTCTTGCAGAAGACCCGGGTTCGATCTCCAGCACCCACATGGTGGCTGAGAACTGTCTGTAACTCTAATTCCAAGAGAACTCCAGTTCCAGGGGAATCTGAGACCCTCTTCTGACCTCCGCGGCATTGCACGACACGGGTGCACAAACCTACATGCAGATAGTACATTCATACACATACAAAAATAAATAAAATAATAAAAAAAGTCATGATTTAAAACCCCGATTACAAAGTTCATTTTAAGCAGGAAATTTGATTAAAACTTCACACACCTAAAATGGTTATGCTGCCTATAGTTAGCAAATTCACTAGGTGTCATGCTAGATAAACTCTATAAGTTTATCACAATGTGATTTATACTGTGCCATTATCTAAGTGCAAAACANAAAAAAAAAAAAAAAGAATAAAATAAAATAAAAATAAGTTAAAAAAAATAACAGAAAGGTTATCCTACATGCACAAGGTCATGTGTTTGACCCCATAATTTTTTTGAGGGGGAAGGAGGAAGGACTCACCATGTAGCCCAGGCTGGCCTTAAATTTGCAATAGCTCTGTCTTAGCGTCCCAAGTGCTAGGATTATAGGCATGTATCACTATGCCAAATTATGTTTTCATTTATATTCAATAGTCAAGATACAGAAATCTATAGGAAAAGAAAGTATGTCATTGTGTAAATCTGAAAGGAAAAGTTTTGGGGGTTGCTGGGACTGATGGCACATGCCCGTAATCTCAGTACTTCCCAGTGGAGGCTGGAAGATGAGGAATTCAAGGTTACCCTAGATTACATCAAAGTTCAAGGTCAGCCTACCTGAGATCCTTATCTCATGGGTATGTGGATAAGTCGGTATAGTACTTGCCTAGAATGCACTAGCACAAAGCTCTGGTTTGATCCCCAGCAGTGCATAAACCAGGCTTGGTAGTGCATACCTGTAATCCTGACGAAAGCGGAAGGATCAGAGGTTCAAGTTCAATTTCTGATACGCAGCAAATCTGAGGCCAGAAACTGAGCCCAAGCTGGGCTCCAACTCAGTATCTTCTTGCCTCAGCCTCCAGGTGCTGGGGTGACAGGTGCGTGGCACCATGCCCAGGTCCAAAGGTCAAGATATTAAACATTTTATTCTCTTGCAGCTTTGCCTGCCTCACCAGGCCTCCCCGCTACCCCAGACTGGTTGATTAGAGCTGCAGAACTTTCTGCTCCTATCTACTTCTTTGCCGGCCTGCATTTCCTCTCTCTTCAAAGATTCTCCTTTGTAGCTTAAAGCTAAGCCAGTAAAAGGTCCTTACATAGTACTGAAGGGACTCCTTGAAGGTGCAGTGACCAAGGAGCCAAGGAGGATGTTCACACTGACCCTGGCACCCGGGGATTGCCAGAGACCACTCACCAATGAGCAAACAAAAAAACCCCAAAGAAATTCAGTAGTATCATGGCCTTTTGTTGTTATTGTTATTTTGTTTTGTTTCTCTGTAGTTCAGGGTCTCAGGAATTAACTGTGTAGCCCTAAGAACCTGGAATGATCCTCAGACCTCAGCTTCATAAGTGCTGAGAGAATTTTTGTTGTTGTTGTTTATTTTGGTTTTGTTTTGTTTTGTTGTTTGTTTGTTTTGAGACTGGGTCTCCCTGTAGCCCTGGCCTGCAATTCACTATGTTTATGAGTCTAGCCTTGGCTTTTCACAGATCCACCTGCCTTTACCTCCAAATATGAGCATTAAAGGCTTGCACCACCACACCCAGCTTTAAGAATTTATTTTTATGTCGGGCGTGGTGGCGCATGCCTTTATTCCTAGCAGAGGCAGGCAGATCTTTGTGAGTTCAAGGCCAGCCTGGTCTACAGAGTGTTCCAGGACAGCTGGGGCTACAGGGAGACCCTGTCTCAAAAAGACCAAACTACTACTACTACTACTACTACTACTAATAATAATAATAATAATAATTTATTTTTAGCCAGGTGTTATGGGGCACACCTTTAATCCCATCACTGAGAGGCAGAGGCAGATGGATCGATGTGAGTTCAAGGCACCCTGGTCTACATAGTGAGTTCCAGGACAGCTGGGGCTACAGGGAGACCCTGTCTCAAAAAGACTAAAAAAAATTTATTTTTATTTATGTGTCTGTGTGTATGCTAGACAGGTTCAGTTGTCAACTTGACACACCTAGAAGAGGAAATCTGAACAGAGGAATTTCTTCTATTGAATTGGCCTACGGGCATGTTGTGAGGCTTTTCTCTTTTTTTTGTTTTTTTTTTTTGAGACAGGGTCTCCCTATGGCCTCAGATGGCCTGGAATTCACTCTGTAGACCAGGCTGACCTTGAACTCACAGAGATCTGCCAGCCTCTGCCTCCAGGGTGCTTGGGATTAAAGTGGTGCACAATCACACCTAGCTTCAGCTTCTGTCTTATCACAGGATTAGAAAGCTGGGGCTGGAGAGATGGCCTAGCGGTTAAGAGCGCCGACCGCTCTTACAGAGGACCCGGGTTCGATCCCCAGCACCCACATGGCGGCCTAGAACCGTCTGAAACTCCAATTCCAGGAGAACTCCAGTTCCAGGGGAATCTGACACCCTCTTCTGACCCTCCGCGGTATTGCACGACAGAGGTGCACAAACCTGCATGCAGACAGTACATTGATACACATACAGAAATAAATAAAATGTAAAAAAAGTTTAAAGAAAGCTAAGTAGGACAGTGTGTGTGTGTGTGTGTGTGTGTGTGTGTGTGTGCACACGCGCGCGCGCATGCAGGTGCCCAAACATGGATGTTGGTGAACTCCAGTCTTCCAGTCTTCTGGAAAAACATCAAGCACTCTTAATTACTGACCCATTTCTCCAGCCCTAGAACTTTAGATTACAGGCATTGGTAATTCATAATGAATAGAATTTTCTTTCCTTTCTAGAGGCTGGGGATTCCAAGGTAGAATGACCTACATTTGGTAAGTACTTTTTGCTTCATAAAAACATGGCAGAGGGGCTGGAGAGATGGCCTAGCAGTTGAGAGCGCTGACTGCTCTTGCAGAGGACCTGGTTTCTATCCCCAGCATCCACATGGCTGCTGACAACCATCTTTAACTCCAGTTCCATGGGAATCCGACGCTCTCTTCTGACCTCCTTGGCATTGCACACGACTGGTGCACAGACCTGCATGCAGACAGTACATTCATACACATAAAGAATAAAAAAAAAAAAAAAAGGCAGAATGGGGCTGGAATGATGGCTCAGCAGTTAAGGGCACTTACTGTTCTTCCAAAGGACTTGAGTTCAATTCCTAGCACCCATTTCAGGTTGTTCAGCTCCTGTGACTTCAGCTCCTGAGGATCCATACCCTCTTCTGGCCTCCACAGGTCCCTGCACGCACTCATGTGCAAATATACACAAACACATATATATAAATAAAAAAGTAAATCTAGAAAAAGAAAAAAGAACATGGCAGAAGGCATCAGAAAGTGAAAGGGTATTGATAGAAGAGATGGCTGTGTGCTGGATATTATCAGTTGTCACCTTGACACACCAGGGAAGAGGGAACTTGCAGTGAAGAATTTCCTTTAACAGATTGGCTTGCATGCATGTCTGTGAGGCACTTTCTTTGATTACTGATTGTGATATGTGGGGGGGGGGCAACCCAGAAGGGATAGGGCCAATCTCCTTCATTATAAGAATGTCTGTCTCAGGAGCTGGGCTTGGTGGTGCACGCCTTTAATCCTAGCACTTGGGAGGCAGAGGCAGGCAGATCTTTGTGAGTTCAAGGCCAGCCTGGTCTATAGAGTGAGTTCCAGGACAGCTGGGGTTACAGGGAGACCCTGTCTCAAAAAAGAAAAAAAAAAAAAAAGAATGTCTGTCTCAAAAAAAAAGGGGGGGCTGGAGAGATGGCTCAGCGGTTAAGAGCACCGACTGCTCTTGCAGAGGACCCGGGTTTGATTCCCAGCACCCACATGGCGGCTAAGGACCATCTTTAACCCAGGCGCAGTGGCACCCGCCTTTAATCCTAGCACTCGAGAGGCAGAGGCAGGCTGATCTCTGTGAGTTCAAGGCCAGCCTGGTCTTCATGGTGGCTTCTAGGCCAGCTATGGGCTATAGGGAGACCCTGTCTCAAAAAGACCAAAAAAGGCTGGGCGTGGTGGAGCATGCCTTTAATCCTAGCACTTGGGAGGCGGAGGCAGGCGGATCTTTGTGAGTTTGAGGCCAGCCTGGTCTACAGAGTGAGTTCCAGGACAGCTGGGACTACAGGGAGACCCTGTCTCAAAAACACCAAAATAAAAAAAGACCAAAAAATAAAATAAAAATAAATGTTTTGAAAAAAATTACATTAATTGCGTGAAAAAAAAAAAAGAGTTTCCACCTCAGTATTGTTGCATTGATTTGTTTCCAACAGTAATGGTTGGAAGACACATTTAAGCCTTTCCTTCTTCTGCAGTCAGATCTTCTAGCTCAAAAGGATAGATGTGATTCCATTTAGGACCAACCTAGATCTTTCAAGATAATATCCCCATCTGTGATGGTTAATCCTGGGTGTCAACTTGACTGGACTAAGGGACAAATAAGAGAAAAAGGGTCTTCTGATTGGACCGCCTCAACTCGGATGGCCCGCCCCAAATGTGGGTGTTACCTTCTGCCAGTATTTAAGGCCAGGCAGAAGGAGCTGGTCCGTTTTTTTTTCTCCTGTGGCTTGCCTCTCTCATCTGGTGAGTTTGTCTTGCTGCTGTGATCAACCTTTCGGATCCCAGCGTGTACTGAGACCAGCAGATCTCCTGGAACCCATTTGGGCCTTCAGCACTGGATTGGGACTACTGAGACATCCAGCCTTGCAGACTGAGCAGTTCCCTGGATTCTCTTCTCGGTCTTTCCAGTGTGGTGCAGCTACTGTTGGAATCCTTGAGCTCTGTCACGTGAGCAAATCAATAAATTGTATATAGCTATATATATTCATCCTGTTGCTTCTGTTTCTTTAGAAAAGCCTGACTAATACACCATCTCATCACCATTTCTTCTGTTATATCTATAAAGTAATGAAAGGATTTATGTCAACATTGACAAATTTGGAGACTAGGACTTGAGTATCTTTGGGGACCATATTTTAGCTACCACAGCTCTTGATTAATAACATTTATTTCTTTTTCAAGACAGGGTCTCCCTTTAGTCCCACTGGCCTGGAGCTCGCTTTGTAGACCAGACTGGCCTTGAACTCACAGAGATCTGCCTTCCTCTGGCTCCTGAGTGCAGTACCACACCCAGCTCAACATTTCTTTCTTTCTTTTTTTTTGAAATTTAAAATATTTTTTTTTAAATACTTACAACTAGGTAATTGGCACTAGCATCCACAGATGAGGGATACCATCCATCATTTGTTTTTCTGGGACCGTGTTACTTCACTCAGCATGATGTCCTCTAGCTCCAGCCATTTTCCTGCAAAGCTCATGATGTCCTCTTTCTTTACTGCTACATAGAACTCCATTGCGTAGATGTACCACATTTTCTCTATCCACTCATCAGTTGAGAGGCATTTAGGTTGGTTCCAGCTCCTTGCTATTGTGAAGAGAGTTGTAATAAACATGGCCGTGCATGTATCTCTGTGTGGCATAAGTCTTGAGGGTACATGCCTAGGAGTGGTATGGCTGGGTCAGGTGGCAAGTTCATTCCAAGTCTTCCAAGGGTTCTCCACACTGCTTTCCATAGTGGCTGTACGAGTTTACATTCCCACCAGCAGTGGATGAGTGTTCCCCTTTCCCCACAACCTCTCCAGCACTTGGTATCATTTGTTTTCTTGATCCTAGCCAGTCTTATTGGAGTAAGATGATATCTTAAAGTGGTTTTCATTTGCATTTCNAACACGAACACCACACACACACACAACACACACACACAATAATAGAGTCAAGTAGACGCATCGATCGACTTTAAAAATAAATGTTTTGGCGGTTATTATTTATGTCTTTATTTGAGACAGTGTTCTCCCTGTAGCACCAGCAGCTGTCCTAGGAACTCACTCTGTACGACCAGGCTGGCCTTGATCTCGACAAAGATCTGCTTCCTCTGCCGTACTGAGTGCTGGGACTAAAGGTGTGTAGCACATCGCCTCCTGCTTAGAGACTTGTCTTCAGGGAATGAAAGCAGAGTAAATAGAGCGACGACACCTGACATCAGTCTGGCCTCCGCCTAAGCCATAGGCACACATACGACGGCCACCACACTACCCGCATAGACTGCATCACACCACAGTACATCTTATTTATAAATTACAAAACGAGCATGAGGGATATGGGGGACTTGAGCTATGGCCGCAGTGTTAAGAAGCCACTGCCTGTTCTTCTGCCAACAAGAACCAAGTTCCAGTATTCTTAGTACCGCGCGATATAGGAGGCGCTCATACGACACTTGTAAACTCCAATTTCCAGTGGTTATCAATGCCATTTTTTTATTTATTATCTTATTTATTTATTTCATTTAATTTATTTATCTTTTTGAGACAGGGTCTCCCTGTAGCCCTCACGTCCTGGAGCTCACTCTGTAGACAGGCTGGCGTTGAACTCACAAAAATCAGCCATCCTCTGCCTCCCGAATGGCAGGATTAATGTGTGCGCCACACACCCTCCTCCCTCATTCTTTTTCTTACTAAAATTTTTTAACAATTTTATATTTATTTCATATGCGTATGAATGTACTAGTCTGCATGCAGGTTTCTGTGCCACCATGTCATGCAATGACACGGAGGTCAGACGAGGCGGGTGTCGGTATTCCCTGGAACTCGAGTTAAAGATGGTTCATCAGCCGCCATGTGGGTGCTCGGGGGACTCGCAACGACCTGTCCCTTGTCAAGAAGCAGTCGAGTGCCTCTCTAACCACTAGGCTATCTCTCCGCCCTATTCTTCTTCTTTTTGACACAAACTGCTAGTCCATAGTCTAGCTGCTGATTTAGAACTCAAGATAGCCGGGCGTGGTGGCGCATCCCTTCTAATCATAAGACTTGAGCAGAGGCCGGCGGATACTTTGCTGAGTTCAACGGCAAGCCTGGATTAAGCATGAGTTCCAGGAAGCTGGGGCTACAGGGAGACCCGTCTCAAAATAGACAAGAATAAAAAAAGAAAAGAAGAGCACTAAGATCTCTGCGTCAGCCTGCCTAGTAGAACAGTATTAAGGTAAACTCAGCTCACCTGGCTTAGTTTCCTGTTGAATGGTCATATCTGGGCCCCTCAGTTAAGGTTCTTGAAAGCAGAGGCTAAAAATACCTGCCGCATGCCAAGTATATCAAATATCAACTATGATCTTCACAGAAATTCGATCAAGTAGATAATCTCCCTGTTTTACAGATTAAGAAACAAACAGGGAGCGGCGTGTGTGCATCGCCCTTTAATCCCAGCACTTGAGGCCAGAGGCAGGCAGACCTTTGTGAGTTCACAGCCAGCCTGGGTTATACGAGTGAGTCAGGACAGCTTGGGGCTAAGGGCGACCCTTAGTCTCCAAGACCAAAAAAAAAGAAACAAAACAGGGGCTGGAGAGATGGCTCGGCCATTAGCACTGGGTGTCTTGAGAAGACCCAACGGTTCCAATTCCAGACACAAATGACTCTGTTCTACAAACCGTCTGTAACTTCCAGGGTTTCTGACATGCTCTCTCTGACTTCTCGTGGCATTGCATCGCACATGGATGCACTTACATACATGCAGGCAAAACCTTCTACACATAAAGCGAAGGAAAAAAAAAAACGGACCAGGCATAGTGTGAACTGCCTTTAATTCAAGCAATCTGGAGGCAGAGGCAGGCAGATTACAACGTATCTCAGTGGAGTTCAAGCCAGCTGGCCTAACACCTAGTGAGTTCTCAGCAGCTGGAGACTCTGCCTCAAAAAAAGAAAGAAAAGAAAGAAGAAAGAAAGAAACGAAAGAAAGAAGAAAGAAGAAAGAAAGAAGAGAAAGAAAAAGAAAGAAAGAGAAGAAAAGATGAAAGGAAGAAGATAGAAAGAAACAGCAACAGGCTCAAGTCAAATTATCTGTCACATTTACATGGTGCAGACACCTTTAATCCACGCACTCAGGAGGCAGAGCATGGTGCGTTTCAACTGAAGTTCCAAGCCCTCTCGTTCTACATAGAGAGTTTCGGGTTATCTGGGGACTACACAGGGAGACCCTACTCTCACAAAAGACCAAAAAATAAAATGTAAACAACATTTAAATTTTTATGTTTCTAGTGTGTATGTTCTAGTGGTATGTATCACATGTGTATGTAAGTGTGCACAGAGGCCAGACGAGGGCTTGACGGACGAAGCCAAGATGGCCTAGTGTCTAAGAGCACCGACTGCTCTTAAAGGAGGACCAGGGTTTGAAATCCAGCACACACACATGGCAACGTGGACTGTCTATAAGCGTCCAATCCCAGGAGGGAATCTGAACCCATCTCTTCCTGCCTCCCCGATTCGCATGAACACGGGTGCAATCAACATCATGTTGCAGAACAGAACATTTATACACATCAAAAAATAATAAAAAAATTTTAAAAAAAGAGAAAGAAGAAAAGATAGGGAGGACGGAGGAACACGGAAAAGTAGAAGAGGAACAGAGAGGAGGGAAGGAAGAGAAGGAGAGAAACGGGAGAGCAAGGGGTAGGGCAAGAGTGGGAAAGCACGGGGCGGTGCAATAATTACACGAGAAGCGGCCTTACAAGACTAATGCTCCGTAACCAGAACTAAAGAGATCTGCAAGGAAAGGAAAGGATCTCTGCAAATTAAAACGTTAACAGGCTGTACAGAAGATTTATACGAATTGACAACAGTTATTCGTGGGGGATCACATCATTCACAAGTTGTTCATAGTGAATCAGGCTGTATACAGCCATCAGCGCACATATGTAAGTTGTATAATGAAAGTACGGGAGGACGCAACGGCCAAGGCAACGAAGGCCGTGGCCGTGCCTGAACTCATATGATATGCGCAGTCAAGGGAAAAGTTACGTGTTGTAGAAAGATCAGGTTCTCTCACTACTGTCCACTGCGGCACTGCCTGAGTAGCGAAATGAAAACCCTGAATATTGTGTTAATTCAGAATGGGATATATAGAAAATATAGATAAATAACCATAAAACTCCCCACTTTGCTCGCCTCTACTTCCCCCCACTCACCAAAACCAGGAGACAGGGAGGACTGGCAAATCGCACCAAAGGCCAGGATGCAATTAGCCACCCCAAGTCCCATTAACAGAAGTGACCTCCAGCACTGACATCTTTTTTTTTGGTTCTTTTTGAGACACAGGGTTCCCTGTTAGCCCCAGACTGTCTGGACTCTGTCTGTAGACACTGCCTCACAGAGATTCCCCTGGCCTCTGCCTCCCGAGCTGCTGGGATTAACAGCGTCGCGCACACCACGCCTCGGCCAAAATTTATTTATCTTATTTATTTAATTTATTTAATTTATTTGGTCTTTTCGAGAAGGTCTCCTTGGTAGCAGCCCAGCTGTCGTGAACTCGCTCTGTAGACCAGGCTGCTTGAAATCACAGATCCAACATTGCCTCTTGCCTCCAAGTGCTAGGATCATTAAGGCATGTGCCACCACCCTGGCTAGAAATTCTATTATTTTCTGTGTATGAGTGACTGTCTGCATCTAGGTCTGCTCGCACACCGTGTCATGCAATGCCGCGGTAGTCAGAAGAGGGCACTTGGATTCTCCCCCAGAACTAGGAATTACAGACAGGTCTTAACTGTCATTGGGTGCTGGGAATCGAACCCGGTCCTCTGCAAGAGCAGTTGGTGCTCGTTTAACACACTGAGCCATCTGCTCCACCCCATCTTTTTTTATTTTTTTTTTTTATTATTCATTTTTTTTTTTTTTTTTTTTTTTTTTGGCTTTTTTTTAAATTTTAGGTCTGTGCACCCGTGTCCCGTGCAATGCCGGGCAGCGTCAGAACAGGGTCTCGCATTCCCCTGGAACTCGAGTTACTCGCTGGAATCGGAGTCTCAGACGGTTCTCGGCTGCATGTGGGTGCTGGGGTCGAACCCCGGGTCTTGTAAGAGCGGTCGGCGCTCTTAACGCTAGGCCATACTTCCAGACCCCTCTTTTGTTTTTTTTACACAGACTTCAATTCACTTGTATTGAGACCAGTTCCCTGTAGCCTCTAGCTAGACTTCGATATACCCCACCACACCAGGCTCACCTTTTATGGTTTTTTCAGAAAAAAAGCTCTAGGTAGTGACCACAGCTTGAGCCTGGGTTCTCTGTACTGAGACTCTGGTGTGGTCTTCACAAGATGGTCAGTGGGTTCCTGATGGGGAGACTTGGTGAAGACTGTCTTACTTTCCAAAGTCAGATTCATCAACTTGTGCATCAATATACTTTACCTGCATGAGCCATCTTACTGGCCTATTATAGTTTTTGTTGGGGGAGGCTGAGAAAGGATTATTCTATGAAGCCCAGGCTGGTCTGTAGTCATTATGAAGCCTAGGCTGGTATAATTTCTTCAGTTATATATAGACTTGGCTGGATTCTTGACCCTGTACTAACCCTTTTGGTGACTTAGATGAGTGACATAACATCTCAGATCCTCAGTATCTTCATCTATAAAATTAAATTTGTGAGGCATAGGTGGTGCACACTTTTATCCTAGCACTTGGGAGGCGAGAGGCAGGCGGTCTTTGCTGAGTCAAGGCCAGCCTGGTCTACAAAGTGAGCTTCCACGGACAAGCCGGGCTACAGGGAGACTGCGTCTCAAAAAGACCAAAAAAATAAATAAATATAGGCCATACTATCACATTGGTTTGCCGAATTAGATTATATGGTGCAAATAGAGTTACGATATCAATATATAATATATATTATATATATATATATATTATCATCATGTTTTCTTGGTCTTTTATGAGACAGGGTCTCCCTTTAGTCCCAGCTGTCTTGGAGTTCACTCTGTAGACAGGCTGGATTTGAAAACTCACAGAGATCTGCCTCGCCTCTGCTTCAAGAGTGCTGGGATTATAGGCTGGAGCCACCACACCCAGTTTAGAGTACAGTAATTTAAATACACTAATCTATAGTTCCATTTTACAGATGCAGGAACTGAGGCTTGTTGCAACTTCCCTTGCCAGGATTATATATCAAGTTAAAGAGAGAGCCTAGCTGGGTGTGGTGGCGCAACGCCTTTAATCCTTACGCACTCTGGGAGGCAGAGGCAGGCGGATCTTTGCGAGTTCAAAGCCAGCCTGGCTCTAACAGAGTGAGTTCTAGGACCAGCTGGGGCTACAGGAACCCCTGTCTCGAAAGACCAAAAAAAAAAAAAAAAAAAGGAGAAGAAGAGCCTAGAAGTTGAAGAAACTTCTGGATGAGAATTGGTATATAGGACTGAGCCAAACTCTCTTTGAACTTGTCACTGGGACCGACTTTCTGTCCCAGAGCTCAGACCACACCAGCTATCCAGAAGCCAGGTCAGCCTCTATGGTTGAGTGGACAAACAGGTTGTGAAACAAGCTAGCCTTGACTCACCCCAGACCTGCTCCACTGGCTCCCTCCAGCAGGCCAGGGCTCTTTGGTTGAGTCCTAAAAGGACATTGTGTCTAACAAACGCGTTGCTTGTCAAAACCTTGATGGGGTGCCAAGCACATTATGAACTCTGATCACTGTGGAGTCGTGAATGACTGAACTGGGGTACCAAGTCATATGTGTCTCCTGGTTGTTATTCTTGTTTAATGATCGCCCAAGGCCAAAATCAGCATATGGGAATGTGCTAGAGGTTGGGGAGCTTCCGTCTCACAAAAGGCAGTTGGCGGAGTGTCCAGGGTCTGGGCTCTTTGGTCCACATCTTGCAGAGCTACACTCAGAGTCCTGGCTTTGCTGCTTAGGCCCTAGGCATGTGTCTTTATCTCCTTTAAGTAAGAACTTCCTCTTGGAAAAAATACTCCCTTTGAAAAGTTGTCTGGATAAGGGCTGGAGGTATAGCCTAGTGGTTAAGAGACCGACTGCTCTTGAGAAGGACCCGGTTCGATCCCCCAGCACCATCATCGGCTAAGAACCGTCTGTAACTCAATTACAGGAGAACTCCAGATCCAGGGAACTGAGGACAACTCTTCTGACCTCCGCTGGCATTGCACGACACGGGTGCACAGACCTACATGCAGACAGACATTCATACACAACAAAATAAAATAAAATAAAATAAATAAAATAAAATAAAATAAAATAAAAACCACCAACAACAAAGAAAAGTTGGTGTATTAAGCCGGCGTCGGTGGTCGACACCTTTTTATCCCAAGCAAGAAGGCAGAGCAAGGCGGTTCAAGGCCACGCCTGGTCTACAGAGTGAGTATCCAGAAGCTGGGGGCTAACAGGGAGACCTGTCTCAACAACTACAAAAAAAATTCTGTTTATTAAAATAAAGATATGCAATTTCCTGGGGCTGTAAGAGATGGCCTACTGGTTAAGAGCACCGGACTGCTCTTTGCAAGCAGGACCGGGTCGATCCGCGTACATGTGGCTAAGAACCATCCCTGACACCAATTCCAGGAGAACTCCAGTTCCACGGGGAATCTGAGACCTCTTCCGACCTCCGCGGCTTTGCACTACACGGGTCGCGCGACCTACATGTATGCAAGTTAACATTCATACATATAAATAAATAAATTAAATTTTAAAAAAAGAGACGAACAGGAGACATGTTAAAAAATGTAAATTTCAAGCCGGGCGTGGTGGCGCTCGCCTTTAATCCCAGTACTTGGCAGGCAGATCTCTGGGAAGCAGAGGCCAGGCGGATCTTTGTAAGTCTCAAGGCCAGCCTGGTCTAAGATAGTTAGACCGCCTGGGCTACAGGGAGACCCTGTCTCGGAAAAAGAACAAAAAAAAAAAAAAAAAAGTAAATTTCAAAAATAATAAAATAAATAATAAAATTAAATAAAAAAGCGGCATGGTGGCCATTTGCTCCAATCACGCTTTTAATCCTAGCCTATGGGAGGCAGAGGCAGGGCGGATCTTTGTGAGTTCAAGGCGCCAGCTTGTATACAGAGTGAGTTCCAGGACAAGCTGGGGCTAAGGCGAGACCCTGTCTTGTAAACGACCAAAAAAAAAAAAAAAAAGCAAATTTCCCTAAACACATATATAGAAAATTCTCTAAATCTTAGAATTCTCTAGAATCCCATGCCTAAATCTGTCAGCAATCCCCAATTCATTGTATTAATTTTTTTTTTTTTGTATTTTTGTTTTTTTTTTTTTTTTTTTTTTTTTTTTTTTTTTGGAGCTCACTCTGTAGATCCAGCTGGCCTTGAACTCACAGAGATCTGCTGCTCTGCTCCAATGCTAGGATTAAAGGCATGAGCCACCACATCCTGGCTTTATTTTTTTTTTCTGGTTTTTTTTTTTTTTTTATATTTTAATTTTTTCTTATGGTCTTTTTTGAGACGAGGTCTCCCCTGCTATACCAGCTGTCCTGAACTCGCTCTGAAGACCAGGCTCGCCTTCGAGTCATCAAAGATCTGACCTGCTTGATTACGAGTGCTGAGGCAATTAAAGCTATGCGTCACCAGCCTGGCTGGGATCCACACTTTTTTTAATTAGTGTTTCTGTTTGGCTAGCACAGGCTGACCTCAGACTCACAATCCTCCTCAGCCACAAGTTACCTAAGTGCTGGGTTACAGGATTGTGTCACCAAGTCTGGTTAAGAAATAAATGTTTCCAGGGCCGGGCGTGGTGGCAACTCCTTCAATTCCTAGCAACTCTGCGAGGCGAGGCAGGTGGATCTCTGCTGTAAGTTCAAGGCCGCCTGGTCTACAAGGTTGAGTTCCAGGACAAGCTTGGACTATCAGGAAGACTCTGTCTCAAAAGACAAAAAAAAAAAAAAGACAAAAGAAAAAAAGAAAGAAAATGTTTCCTAAGGCTGTTCCCTTGACAGGCATTGGACAACAAGTCCTTAAAAAATTCATTTGAAAAACAAGACTCTGAAAAGCAAAAATAACCCTGATGAAAGAGCTACAACAGGGGCATCTCTTACAACTTCAACTATACACTACAGGAGCTATAGTCATAAACAGCCTGGTACTGGCACCAAAAACAGACCTGTTGACCATGCGAACAAAATGAAGATCCAAATCTGAGCAAACACAATTTCAGCCTTCTCACTATTTGACAAGCGGGGCAAGAAGCACAAATGGAGAAAAGACAGCATCTTAGGCAAGTGGTGCTGGCAAACACTGGATCACCACTTGTATAAGAAGAATTAAACCCCTATCTCTAGACCTGTACAGAAAAGTCAACGTCCAGATAGAATCAAAGTTGCACAGCTACAAGACATAGGCATGGAAAAGACTTCCTAAAATCAGACAGCAGTCATGCTGCACAAGAATTAAGGTAGAAAATTGAACAAAGGGTACCTCATTAAACTCAAAAGCTTCTGTACATTCAAAGAAAAAAAGTGAAGAGAAGCTGAACGAGAAATCCAAACAGAGTGGCGCAGGAAACCTACACTTCAGAAACTCTGACAAAGCATTGATTTTCAGCATATATAATACTCAAAAACAAAAGCAAGAAGGAACAAATGACCCACTCATGATGGAGGAAGAGCTGAACAGAGACTTAATAGTGAGGACATTAGAGATGTCTGAGACACTTCAAGAATGTTCAATAATCATAATCATTAGAGATATACAAATCAAAACAACTTTAGGATACTACCTGAATGCAAACAGAATAATCAAAAAAAAACGGAAAGAAAAATAATTAAAAAAAAAAAAAAAAAAAAAGATGGGGCTGGAGAGATGGCTCAGTGGTTAAGAGCACCAACTGCTCTTGCAGAGGACCTGGGTTCGATTCCCAGCACCCACATGACAGCTAAGAACTGTCTTTAACTCCAGTTCTGGGGGAATCCAATGCCCTCTTCTGACTACCGCGGCATTGCATGACACGGGTGCACAGACCTACATGCAGACAGTACACTCATACACATAAAAAATAAATTTTAGCCAGGCGTGGTGGCACATGCCTTTAATCCTAGCACTTGGGAGGCAGAGGCAGGTGGATCTTTGTGAGTTCAAGGCCAGCCTGGTCTACAGAGCGAGTTCCACGACAGCTGGGGCTACAAGGAGACCCTGTCTCGAAAAGACCAAATAAATAAATAAATAAATAAATAAATAAATAAATTTTAGCCAGGCGTGGTGGCGCACGCCTTTAATCCCAGCACTTGGGAGGCAGAGGCAGGCGGATCTTTGTGAGTGCAAGGTCTACAGACAGAGTTCCAGGACAGCTGGGGCTACAGGGAAACCCTGTCTCAAAAAGACCAAAAATAAAAGATGTCAGTGCTTGAGGTCACCCTGTTAATGGGACTTGGAGGTGGCATTGGCATCCTGGCCTTGGTGCATTTGCCATCCTCCCTGTCTCCTGGTTTGAGGGTGGAAGAAGGCACAAAAATGACGGATGAAAGCATTTGGCGAGCCAAGAAATGCTGTGCCACATCTGAATTAACACAATGATTTCAGGGTTTCATTTTCCTACCCAGAGTGGAAGCTGGGACCTGAGTTTTCAACTATTTTTGCCGGTGCCGGCCTTTCTGTGGGTTCTTAGTACACGTGTGGCTGATGGCTGATAGAGCCCGATTCACTAAGAACAAACTGGTGAAGATGGGATCCACCCACAAAACTGTCTAACCATCTTCTGACAGCCTTAACTTTAATTTGCAGACATCCTCTTCCTCCTGCAGACTCTTTAGTTCTGGGATTACGGACATAGGCTTGTAAGGCCGGCTTCTCTGTAATATGCACCGCCCCTGCTTCCCACTCTTCCTCCTACCCCTTGCTCTCCCTCTTCTCTCCTTCCTCTTTCCTTCCCTCCTCTCTCTTCCTCTTCCTCTTTTTCCTGTTCCTCCTCCTCCTCTTCTTCTTCTTCTTCTCTTTTTTTAAATTTTTTATTTATTTTTTTATGTGTATAAATGTACTTTCTGCACATAGGTTTGTGCACCCGTGTCATGCAATGCCGGGGAGGTCAGAAGAGGGTGTCAGATTCCCCTGGAATTGGAGTTATAGACAGTTCTCAGCTGCCATGTGGGTGCTGGGGATCAAACCCGGGTCCTCTGTAAGAGCAGTCGGCACTCTTAACCACTAGGCCATCTCTTCAGTCCTCAATGCCCTCGTCTGGCCTCTGTGCACACTTACATACACATGGTGGAATACATACACCCAGGAACATACACATAAACATAAAAAATTTAAATATTTGTTTACATATTTATTTTTGGTCTTTTTGAGAGAGGGTCTCCCTGTAGCCCCAGATAACCCGAAACTCTCTATGTAGAACAGACTGGCCTTGAACTCATAGAAACGCACCTGCCTCTGCCTCCTGAGTGCTGGGATTAAAGGTGTCTGCCACCAGTAATGTACCAGATAATTGGACTTGAGCCTGTTGCTTGTTTCTTTCTATCTCTTTCTTTCTCTTTCTTTCTCTTTCTTTCTTTTTCTTTCTTTCTTTCTTTCTTTCTTTCTTTCTTTCTTTCTTTCTTTCTTTCTTTTCTTTCTTTCTTTTTCTTTCTTTTTTGAGACAGGGTCTCCCAGCTGGCCTGGAACTCACTATGTAGGCCAGGCTGGCCTTGAACTCACTGAGATACTGAGATCTGCCTGCCTCTGCCTCCAGAGTGCTAGGATTAAAGGCATTCACCACTATGCCTGGCCCTGTTTTTTTTTTTTTTTCCTTCGCTTTATGTGTATGAAGGTTTTGCCTGCATGTATGTAAGTGCATCCATGTGCAGCAATGCCCACAGAAGTCAGAAGAGCATGTCAGAAACCCTGGAAGTTACAGACGGTTGTGAACAATCATGTGGGTGCTGGGAATTGAACCTGGGTCTTCTGCAAGAGCACCCAGTGCTTAATTGCCGAGCCATCTCTCCAGCCCCTGTTTGTTTCTTTTTTTTGGTCTTTTTGAGACAGGGTCGCCCTGTAGCCCCAGCTGTCCTGGAACTCACTCTATAGACCAGGCTGGCCTTGAACTCACAAAGGTCTGCCTGCCTCTGCCTCCAAGTGCTAGGATTAAAGGCATGCACCACCACGCCTGGCTCCCTGTTTGTTTCTTAATCTGTAAAACAGGGAGATTATCTACTTGATCGAATTTCTGTGAAGATCATAGTTGATATTTGATATACTTGGCATGCGGCAGGTATTTTTAGCCTCTGCTTTCAAGAACCTTAACTGAGGGGCCCAGATATGACCATTCAACAGGAAACTAAGCCAGGTGAGCTGAGTTTACCTTAATCCTTCTACTAGGCAGGCTGAGGCAGGAGGATCTTGAGTTCTTTCTTTTTTTTTTTTTTTTTTTTGGTCTTTTTGAGACAGGGTCTCCCTGTAGCCCCAGCTGTCCTGGAACTCACTCTGTAGACCAGGCTGGCCTTGAACTCACAAAGATCCGCCTGCCTCTGCCTCCCAAGTGCTAGGATTAAAGGCATGCGCCACCACGCCCGGCTATCTTGAGTTCTAAATCAGCAGCTAGACTATGGACTAGCAGTTTGTGTCAAAAAGAAGAAGAAAAGGGGCTGGAGAGATAGCCTAGTGGTTAAGAGCACCGACTGCTCTTGCAGAGGACCAGGGTTCGATCCCCAGCACCCACATGGTGGCTGAGAACCATCTTTAACTCGAGTTCCAGGGGAATCCGACACCCTCTTCTGACCTCCGTGTCATTGCATGACATGGGTGCACAAACCTGCATGCAGACAGTACATTCATACGCATATGGAAATAAATAAAAATTTAAAAAAATTTAAGAAAAGAAGAGGAGGAGGTGGTGGTGGCGCACACATTTAATCCTAGCACTTGGGAGGCAGAGGCAGGTAGATCTTTGTGAGTTCAAGGCCAGCCTGGTCTACAGAGTGAGCTCCAGGACAGCTGAGGCTACAGGGAGACCCTGTCTCAAAAAGATAAATAAATAAATAAATAAATAAATAAATAAATAAATAAATAAATGGCATTGAGTACCCTGGAAATTGAGTTACAAGTGGTCATGAGCCCTCCTATATGGGTACTAAGAACTGAACTTAGGTTCTTGGCAGAAGAACAGCCAGTGCTCTTAACCACTGAGCCATACTTCAAGCCCCCATATCCCCAGCTCTTTGTATTAAAAAATTGTGTATGTGTGGTGTATGCAGTCTATGTGCGGGTATGTGTGCTCGTATGTGTGCCTATGGACTTGCGGAGGCCAGAGGTGGATGTCAGGTGTCTCGCTCTATTACTCTGCTTTATTCCCTGAAGACAAGGTCTCTAAGCGGGGCATGGTGGCACACACCTTTAGTCCCAGCACTCAGGAGGCAGAGGCAAGCAGATCTTTGTGAGATCAAGGCCAGCCTGGTCTACATAGTGAGTTCCTGAACAGCTGGGGCTACAGGGAGACACTGTCTCAAAAAGACAAAAAAAACCCAAAACATTTATTTTTTAAAGTGTGCATATATATATGTGTGTGTGTGTGTGTGTGTGTGTGTGTGTGTGTTTACATGAATACAGGTGCCTTTGGAGGCCAGAAAAGGTCATCAGATGCCTTGGAGCTGGAATTACAGGTGGTTGTGAGCCCCCTGATATGGGTGCTAAGAACCAAACTTGGGTCCTCTGAAAGAACTGTACAAGATCTTAACTGCTGAGCCATCTCTCCAGCCCCCTAGGCTTTAAACTCTTGATCTTCCTGTCTCTGCTTCCCTCCTAGCCAGGATTACAAACCTGCACCAACAGGACAGGCAAGGAAAATTGTGGTACTGGGGACTGAACCTAGGGGCTCACAGATACTTGGCTTGCACTCTATCACTGCGCATTATGTCCAGGGCTCTCAAGTTTCTTCACAGTGTCTTCTCTGGTAGGCTCCCTCTATTCTGTGTTGTACAAAGAAAGCATTCCAGTTGATGAATTACATAATAGCATGTGAACCTTTGCCCCAAGGAAGGACTTCATGGTAAAGAGAAGTAGGAGGACCAAAACCTCTTTGTCCTCAAATATTGCAGACCACGTAGCAGACTCAGTGCTGGCAGCTAGGAAACTGTGAGACTATCACCTGCCTCAAAGGGGATGGTGAAAAAGTCGGTGAGTGAGACAGAGGCACAGAAAGTGTTTACCCCCAGAGCCTGGCACCCAACAAGTGCTCACTAATGGAAGCTGCCAAAGAGCCTCCATCCAGGAAATCTGAGGCCCAGTGGGTTAATTATCATCAGACAGAAAACAAGGTTGACTTCCCCAGACAGCCTGGGAGAAGAGAAACCCAAACAGACAGTTACAGTTCAGCTAAAACAAAGCTAATCTTTAATCTTTTATGGGTGTGTGTAACATATTAACCATTATAGCTATCTTCTCCAGCAGCTTAACACCTGGACAACCAGAGGCTGGGGTTGGGTTTGCTGGGACGAATAAAAGGGAGCAAGTAAATAGGCCAATTACCTTTCGGCAACAGGTTTTCTTCAGTGCCCCCCACAACCCCTTTAGATTAAATGGCTCATGCTGCCTGTCATCCAGGGGGTGGGAACTGGAGATGAGCTCTTGAGTCAGCACCCGGGGAAGAGCATTAGGCACGCAATGACCTGGCATGTTTTCCCATGTTCTTGCAAATCAAACTCTTCAAGACCAAGGACCACATCATTTGTTATTTGTCACTGGGTGTTTATGGTTGGTGGTTACTATTGATAATGATGCTGCGGTTATCACACTAGGAACAAGACAACAACGTGAGGGTGCAGAATGACCTAGGCTAGGTGTCTGTGAATTACGACTTTCCGCACCTGGTAGGGTGGCACACGCCTTTAATCCCAGTACTGGGGAGGCAGAGGCAGGCAGATCTTTGTGAGTTCAACGCCAGCCTGGTTTACAGAGTGAGTTCTAGGACAGCAGGGGCTACAGGGAAACCCTGTTTCAAAAAGACCAAAAAAAAAAAGAAAGAAGTGAATTACGACTTTCAAAGTTCAACTCCTTATTTCTCAACTGGAACATGTATTTGTGTCCATCTTTATTTGGCTTCCTCTTTTTTTTTAATTTTTTTTTATTTTTTTTATTATTATTATTTATCTTTGTATGTGTATGAATGAAATGTCTTCTGCAATGAGGTTCTTGAACCCGTGTCGTGCAACTGCGCGGAGGGTCTCAGAAGAGGGTCTCGGATTCCCCTGGAACTGGAGTTCTCCATGGAATGGAGTTACAGAACAGGTTAGTTAGCCGCCATGTGGTGCTGGGAACTCAACTGGATCCTCTGCCTAAGAGAGTCGTGTGCTCTTAACCGCTAGGCTATCCTCTCCAGTCCCTAGATTGGTTCCCTTTAGTAAGCCAACATATTATACATGTATACAGAGGCATTTCTCTAGTTTATTCTGTTTACCTTTTGAGGAGAGGCAGGATTTCCTGTAGCTCAGGCTGGCTTTGAACCTGCTGCCTACCCAAGGATGACCTTGAACTCCTGACCTCTTGCCTCTACCTCCCGAGTGCTGGGATTACAGGAGTATGACACTGCTATAAGCTTTTAGACCAGTTGCTTGGGGATCAAATCTGGGGCTTTTTTGTGCTAGGTAAGTACTCTTCCACGGAGCTACATCCCCATCCCTTCAAGGCATGTCTGGTCAGACATGGTGGCCCACGCCTTTAATCCTAGCACCTCGGGAGCGGGAGGCAGGTTGGGAGATCTTGTTGAGTTCGAGGCCAGCCTGCTTACAAAGTGAGTTCCAGGACAGTGATGCTACAGGGAGACCCTGCCTCAAAAAAAAAAAAAAAAAGGCATGTTTGGATAGCCTGAGACTCTGTCATTACATAAATTCTATGTACAGTGGTAGATATCTGATAGACCAGCACTTTGGGAGCAGTGTCAGGAAAGTTGTGAGTTGAAGGCTAACCTAGGCTACATAGTGAGATTCTGTTGAAAGAAAAAAAGAAAGAAAGAAAGAGAGAGAAAGCAAGCAAGAAAGAAAGAAAGAAAAAAGAAAGAAGGAAAAGAACTAAACACTCTGACTTAGAAGGTTGAGCACCGTGACACACATCTGCAATCCCTATACTTAGGAAGTGCACTGGGAGTTCAAGGCCAGTCTTGGTAGCATAGACAATTTGTAGCCAACCTGGGCTTAAGAGACACTGAAAAAATCGAGAAAATATGACATGGGGCTAGAGAGATGGTTTAGCGGTTAAAGAGCACTTGCTGCTCTTGTAGAAGACCCGGGTTCAGTTCTTAGCACCCACATAGTGGCTCAAAACCACCTGTATCTCCAGTTCCAGGGGTTCCACCACACTCTTCTGGCCTCTGTGGGTATCAGGCATGCACATGGTACACACACATATATGCAGGAGAACACTCATACACATAAAATAAAATAAAAATTATTTTATTTATTTTTGGTCTTTTCAAGACAGGGTCTCCCTGTAGCCCCAGTTGTCCTGGAACTCACTCTGTAGACCAGGCTGGCCTTGAACTCACAAAGATCCGCCTGCCTCTGCCTCCCGAGTGCTAGGATTAAAGGCGTGCTTTTTTGGTATTTTTGAGATAGGGTCTCCCTTTAGTCCCAGCTGGCCTGGAGTTCCCTCTGTGGACCAGGCTGGAGTTGAACTCATGGAGATCTGCCTGCCTCTGCCTCCCAAGTGCTAGGATTAAAGGCATGCACTACCACACTCTTTAAAATAAAAAAAGCTGTCATGGGGCATATGCCTTTAATCCCAGGACTCAGGAGGTAGAGATGGGCCAATGTGAGTTTGAGGCCAGCCTGATCTACAAAGTGAGTTCCAGGTCAGTCAGGGTTAAATAGTGAGATTCTATCTCAACAAACAAACAAACAATTAGAAAACCAAATAACACTCAAGATTGACCTCTGGCTGGGCGTGGTGGCACATGCCTTTAATCCTAGACTCAGGAGGCAGAGGCAGGCAGATCTCTGTGAGTTCAAAAAAAAAGATTGACCTCTGGCCTCCACTACATGTTCACACATGTGTACATGCACACACACACACACACACACACACACACACACACTTAAAAGAAATAAAGATTTGGGGACTGGAGAATTGGCTGAGTGGTTAAGAGCTCTGGCTGCTCTTGCAGAGGACCCAGGTTCCACTCTCAGCACTCACATCGTGGCTAACAACCATCTGTAACTTCAGTTCCACGGGATCTGACGCCTTCTTCTGACCTCTTTGGGCATTGCATGACACAGGTGCACTTACATACATGCAGGCAGAACACTTGTACACATAAAATAAATTAAAAACTACACATAAAATAAATTAAAAAATAAAGACTTGGCCAGGTGTGGTGGCACACGTCTTTAACCCCAGCACTCAGGAGGCAGAGGCAGGCAGATCTCTGTGATTTCAAGGCCATCCTGGTCTACATAGTAATCTCCAGGCCAGCTGGGACTAAAGGGAGACCCTGTCTCAAAAAGACCATAAATACAGACTTGAGAGTCAGGCGCTGTGGCGCACACCTGTAATCCCAGCACTCAGGAGGCAGAGGCAGGCGGATCTCTGTGAGTTCAAGGCCAGTCTGGTCTACAGAGCAAGCTCCTGGCCAGCTGGGACTAAAGGGAGACCCTGTCTCAAAAAGACTAAATATATAAATAAATAAATAAATAAATAAATAAATAATAAGTAAATAAATAAATAAATAAATAAATAAATAAATAAATAAATACAGACTTGAATGGAGTCAGGAAAAAGCAAGTATGTGAATCCTGCAGTTCAGTGGCAGTGCTTCAGGCAGAGTGTGCAGTTGCAGACCTCAGCTCCGAGCATCTTTGACGTGGACAAATTAGACCACTGAAAACAATGTGGCTTGAGTGAGTGGCCCGGATGGGGATGATTGACAGGACTTGCCAGAGAGGTAACAGGGGATGTGGGCAGATCATATCAGCATCCTAATGACTTCAGCTTTTACTCTGAGAGAGAGAGAGAAGAACTGATGAAGATGCTGAGAAGATAACTATTCCAAGAACACTAGTTAGACATTTCTATAGGGCTATGGGAACAGAAAGTAGCCAAGAAATGTGGGCTGATTCCCAGAAAGACAGATTGTAATGCTATTGGGAACACAACATGGAGTTCAATAGAAGAACTCTATCTTTGTGACTCCTCCTCCTCCTCCTCCCCGTGCCCCTTCTCTCCATCCTCCTCCTCTTCCTTCTTTTTCTTCCTTTTTCCTAAAACAGGGTTTCACTATGTAGCCCAGGCTGGGCTCCAATTCACCATCCTCTTGCCTCACTCTCCTGACTGCTAGAATCACAGACATGTAACACCCTATCTGGTCCTCCTAGGCCAGTCTAGACAGCAGATGAAGGAAGCATGTTTGGGTCTGTGAATGTTGAAATCCATGTGCATAATCCACTATGCTCAGGAAGACTGGTCAAATATCCACCTTCTCCTCGAGCCTGGCCCAGTGGTTGCCCCAGTAAGTGAAGTTAAATGCATGAACTTTCCTCATCCTTGGCTGTCAATAATTGGAGAAATGTGCTATAAGGAAAGACCCCATGAGCCCAGAAGGAAGCATAAGAAGATGACTGGATGTCATCAAGAACTGAACTTAGGGGGCTGGAGAGATGGTTCAGTGGTTAAGAACACCGGCTGCTCTGGCAAAGGACAGGGGTTCGATTCCCAACATCCACACAGCAGCTAACAATTGTCCATAACTCCAGTTTCAGGGGATCTGATGCCCTCTTCTGACCTCCTCAAGAACTGCATGACATAAGTGCATTTACACACCTGTAGGCAATACACTCCTATACATAAAAAAATAATAAGGGGCTGGAGAGATGGCTCAGCAGTTAAGAGCACCGACTGCTCTTGCAGAGGACCTGGGTTCAATTCCCAGCACCCACATGGTGGCTAAGAACCATCTTTAACTCCAGTTCCAGGGGAATCCAACACCCTCTTCTGACCTCCGAGGCATTGCACAACATGGGTGCACAAAGCTACATGCAGACAGTACATTCATACATATAAAAAATTAATTAATTTTAAAAAATAAAAATTTTTATAGCCGGGTGTGGTGGTGCACACCTTTAATCCTAGCACTTGGGAGGCAGAGGCAGGTGGATCTCTGAGTTCAAGGCCAGCCTGGTCTACAGAGTGAGCTCCAGGCCAGCTGGGACTAAAGGGAGACCCTGTCTCAAAAATACCATAAATAAATAAATAAATAAATAAATAATTTAAGGAATAATAAATAAAATATTAAAAGATTTTTATTTTTATTTTACTTTTTTCATTTTTAAAAAATTTTATTTATTTTCGTGTGTGTATGAATGTACAGTCTACATGTAGGTTTGTGCACCCGTGTCTTGCAACGCTACAGAGGTCAGAAGAGGGAGTCGGATTCCCCTGGACCTGGAGTTGAAGACGGTTTTAAGCCACCATGTGGGTGCTGGGGATAGAACCCGGGTCCTCTGCAAGAGCAGTCGGTGCTCTTAACCGCTAGGCCATCTCTCCAGCCCCCTTAAAAGATTTTTAAAAGAACCGAATTTAAGGGGGCTGGAGAGATGGCCTAGCGGTTAAGAGCACCGACTGCTCTTGCAGAGGACCCAGGTTCGATCCCCAGCACCCACATGGCGGCCGAGAACCGTCTGAAACTCCAATTCCAGGAGAACTCCAGTTCCAGGGGAATCCGTCACCCTCTTCTGACCTCCGCGGCATTGCACGACACCGACATGCAGACAGTACATTCATACACATAGAAAGTAAATAAATAAAATAAAATAAAAAGAACTAAATTTAAATGTCATTTACTTGCTGTGTGGACCTAGGCAAGTCACTTACCTTTCCCTGCTTTTGTTTTTTCAGACAAGGCTAGGACTCCAAGCATACCCTACCATGCTCAATTACTGCTCATCTTTTTGATTTGTTAACCTTATTTTGGCTGAAATTTAGACAAGCACTGTGCTCCCACAAAGGACATATAGAACTCACTGGACATTCTGTTCTGAAATTAGAAAAAGACCACTCTATTGATTTAAAACCTCTTCCAATCGGGGCTGCAGAGGTGGCTCAGCAGTTAAGAGCACTGACTGCTCTTGCAGAGGACCCAGCACCCACATGGTGGCTAACAACCATCTTTAACTGCAGTTGCAGGGGACTCTGACACCTTCTCTGACTCTGTGGGCATTGCATGACACAGGTGCACTTACCCACATGCAGACAATACTCGTACACTAAAATAAAATATTTTTTATTTTATTTTTTTAAGAATTTTTTTTTATTCTTGTATGTATTTGAATGTACTGTCTGCATGTAGGTTTGTGCACCCGTGTCGTGCAATGCTGCGGAGGTCAGAAGAGGGTGTCGAATTCCCCTGGAACTGGAGTCAAAGACGGTTCTTGGCTACCATGTGGGAGCTGGGGATCGAACCAGGGTCCTCTGCAAGAGCAGTTGGTGCTCTTAACTGCTAGGCCATCTCTCCAGCCCCAATAAAAAAAAAAATTTTTTTTTTGGTCTTTTTGAGACAGGGTCTCCCTGTAGCTCCGGCTGTCCTGGAACTCACTATGTAGACCAGGCTGGCCTTGAACTCACAAAGATCTGCCTGCCTCTGCCTCCCAAGTGCTAGAATTAAAGGCGTGTGCCACCACACCCGGCCCCAATAAAATATTTTTTTAAAGCCTCTTCTGGGGCTGGAGAGATAGCTCAGTGGTTAAGAGCACCAACTGCTCTTGCAGAGGAAGGACCCGGGTTCGATTCCTAGCACACACACATGGTGGCTAACAACCATCTTTAACTCCAGTTCCAGGGGAATCCGACACCCTCTTCTGACCTCTGTGGCATTGCACGACACGGGTGCACAAATCTACATGCAGACAGTATACTCATACACATAAAAAATTTTTTAAAAATTTAAAAAGCCTCTTCCAATCATTTTAGCACCAAGCTTTTATCCTCGCCCAGGTTTGTGAGAGGAAAAAAGCACTACCATGGCCGAGCATGTCCAAGGTAGAATCTGGACATTTCCAGCTCTATTCTCTCCTCCTTCCATTGGTTACTCCTAAATCATTCTTCTCTCTTTCTCTTTCTCTCACTCTCTCTCTCTCTCTCTCTCTCTTTCTCTCTCTCTCTCAACAGGGTCTAAGGGCAGGGGCTGTGGCTCATAGATAGGACGTCCTAGGTTCAGTCCCTAGTATATAAATACATTTATATACAGAGATCGACCTGCTTCTGCCTCCAGAGTGCTGGGATTAAAGGAGTGTGCCACCATGCCCGGCTCTTTGGGGTATTTTTTTTTTTTTTTGGTCTTTTCAAGACAGGGTCTTGAAAAGGGTCTACAGGGTCTCCCTGTAGCCCCAGCTGTCCTGGAACTTGCTATGTATATAGATCAGGCTGGCCTTGGACTCTGGATTAAAGGCGTGCACCACCACACCCGGCCTCCACATTTTTAATCTCCATCTACAATGTATCTCCGTCGTAGTTACAGGTCTCATTACCTCTCGGGTCCCACTCCTGCTGATCTTTCTCTCCCCAACTTCTCCCCCTTCACTTTCATGTCTTTTGTTTAATGACCTAATGAGTTTCATGATGGTCATTTACAGGGAGCTCAGGCATCTCAGCAGCTTATACCATTGAGGATATTGTCTCTCCTTGCCTTATAACCATGAATCGCCTATAAATCCTCAGGAAGGGGTGAGGCCTTGCGAGCTTCTCTCCCCTGTGACAGGATGGGTGCAATCTGCAGATCTTGTATCAGTAAGCAGAACTGCTATGAGTTCAAGAGTGCAACAGCCACACTGTGACGAACTTGGCATTCCCCATCACCTCTTGCGCCGTCTAGCGGCGCGAATCATCGGAGGCAGACTGAGAATCAATCACACGTTTAACTTGTAGTTTCTTTTAATGGTACCATTTACTTCTTAACTTCTATTATTCCTAATGCTACTAACAACTAATGCTACTAACAACTAATGCTACTAACTACTAATGTTACAACAACAGCTTAGAAACCAAGAATATTTATACCAGTTAATGAGCCAACCAGCAGACAGATTATATAATAGTAGTGGACCAATCAATAGATAAGTTTTGTGTCCATAGATACAATTCCTTATGTAAGATGTTATGTTCGTGAAGTTGACAAGGTAACATAACATATCATCTGAAAAGTTACTGAAGCATGCGCACTGTGTTCTTCAGCCAGTGCCTTTTGGCTACAGACCAAACGCCATGGCTACAGACCAAGCGCCATTTCTCTTCAGCCTGTCACTTCAGGCACTCTTTGACTCCCACACCTCTTCCTCAGCTCTTATATTTTTCCCATCCTGTCTTCCATGACATTCCCTGAGCTCTGGAGGGAGAGGTGTACATGCTTCATTTATGGATGAGCATTCAACAGTCACTTGCTTTCATCACTTTGACCAATTATGAATCTCTGCAGAAAACAAAACAAAACAAAATTTCTCTGGCCAAAGCTGACATGAGCAGTAATCTACTAATCTATGTGTATAAACAGGTCTGTAGAAAGCAATTTGACACTTCTGACACATCATGCCCATTTGGGGAAACAACAGCGGTGGTTTTTCGCATTAGAGTCTATGACTTTCTGAGCAATAGGCTTTTTTTTTTTTTTTTTTTTTTTTTGGTCTTTTCGAGACAGGGTCTCCCTGTAGTCCCAGCTGTCCTGGAACTCACTCTGTAGACCAGGCTGGCCTTGAACTCACAAAGATCCACTTGCCTCTGCCTCCCAAGTGCTAGGATTAAAAGCGTGCACCACCATGCCTGGCTGTGAGCAATAGGCTTTTGATCTGGTTTACACTGCCAGATGTGAATTCCCTCCCATGGAACAGGCCTCTAATCCGATCTGAAAACAGTAGTTGGTTACTCCAAAACAGATTTGCCACTATTGCACCAATGGACATATCCAGCCTGTCTAATACTTAATGTCACGTGTGGGGTTCAAGGGCTGAGTTTGTTTAAGAGTGAGCTTTGGGCCTGGGGAGATGGCTCAGTGGTTAAGAGCACTATTTGGCCTTGCAGAGGTCCTGGATTTGATTCCCAGCACCCCATGGTAGCTAACAACCACTTATAACTCCAGTCCTGGGGGGATCTGATGCCCTCTTCTGACCTCCTTGGACACTGCATGACATGGGTTTGCTCTTACGTACATGCAGATAATATGCTCCTACACATAAAATAAAAATTTTTTAAAAAGAGTGAGTTTCACCTTTTAAAAACTTTTTTAGGGGCTGGAGAGATGGCCTAGTGGTTAAGAGTGCCGACTGCTCTTGCAGAGGACCCGGGTTTGATCCCCAGCACCCACATGGCGGCTAAGAGCTGTCTTTGACTCCAGTTCCAGGGGAATCCGACGCCCTCTTCTGACCTCCGCAGCCTTGCACGACACACATGCACAGACCTACATGCAGACAGTACATTCATACACATACAAAAATACATTTAAAAAATTTTTAAAAGACTTGTTTCCAATATAAATAAAAACTTTTCAGGGGCTGGAGAGATGGCTCCGCAGTTAGGAGCACTGACTGCTCTTGCAGAAGACCCATGTTTGATTCCCAGCACCCACATAGCGGCTGAGAACCGTCTTTAACTCCAGTTCCATGAGAATCCAACCCCCTCTTCTGACCTCCGCAGCATTGCACGACACAGGTGCACCAACCTACATGCAGACACTCATACACATAAAAAAAATTTCAAAAACTGGATGTGGTAGCACACACCTATAATCCCAAGATTTGGGAGGCAGAGGCAGATGGATCTCTGTGAATTCAAGGCCAGCCTGGTCTACATAGTGAGTTCCAGGATAGCTGGGGCTACAGGGAAACCCAGTCTCCAAACTTCTCAAGCTTATATTTATTATTTATTTATTTATGTTTGATATGTGGGTGAAGACTCAGGTATTTAGGTTTAGCAGGAAATGCCTTAACCCACTGAGCCACCTTGATAGTCCTATTTCTTATTTTATTTTATTTCTATTTTTTTACTCATTTATTTTAAACTTTGTATATTTATTTAGTCTTTTTGAGACAGGATCCCCCTGTAGCTCCAGCTGTCCTGGAACTCACTATGTAGACCAGGGTGGCCTCGAACTCACAAAGATCCACCTACCTTTGCCTCCTGAGTGCTGGGATAAAAGGCATATGCAATACAATTTTTCTAGCCGGGCATGGTGGCGCACGCCTTTAATCCTAGCACTTGGGAGGCAGAGGCAGGCAGATCTTTGTGAGTTCAAAGCCAGCCTGGTCTACAGAGTGATGTTCCAGGAGAGCTGGGGCTACAGGGAGACCCTCTCTCGAAAAAACAAAAAAAAAAATTTTTTTTTTCTTTTTTTCTGTCTTATTTATTTTTATTTTTTGGTCTTTTTGAGAGAGGGTCTCCATGTAGCCTCAGCTGTCCTGGAACTCACTATGTAGACCAGGCTGGCCTTAAACTCACAGAGATTTGCCTGCCTCTGCCTCCCAAGTGCTGGGATTAAAGGCATGAGCCACCAAGCCCAGGTATTTATTTATTTTTATATTACATGTATGAATTTTTGCCTGAATGTATACAAGTGTATGACATACATGCAAACCTGAGGAGGCCAAAAGATTGTGTCAGGTCCCATGGAAGTGGAGTTACAGGTCATTGTTAGTCACCCAGTGGGTACTCTTAACCACTGAGCCATCTCTCCAGCACTAGAATCATTGCAGGTGTGTGTGTGTGTGTGTGTGTGTGTGTGTGTGTGTGTGTGTGTGATGCAGGGTCTCATGTACTGCAGGCTGGCAGGCCTCCAACTTGCTGTGTAGTAAGGATAACCTTGATTGTTTTTCCTGCAGTGCTAAGAACTGAATTTAGGGTCTCATTCATGCTAGACACGTGTTCCACCACTACAGTATAATCCAAGCTGCACCCGGAACTTTGGAGTCTCTTGCCCCTGTGGTCCCAGTGCCCGGATTAGAGGCATGTGTTGCCATGCCCACTTTCTGTGGTACCACATGGTTTTGTGATGCTGCAGTTTCTGAATGCTTGGCAAACACCGTACCAACAGCTGCGTCTTCAGTCCTATTATTCCTTCTTGCCTTGCAAATTTTTGGATCTTTTTTTTTTTTTTTTTTTTTTTGGTGGTTTTCAGACAGTCTCTGTAGCCCAGCTGGCCTGGACTTGCTTAATTACAGGAAATCGCTTCCTCTTGCCCCCAGAGCTGGGATTAAAGGCATGTGCCATCACACCCAGCTCAAATTCTGCATGTTCATCCTGCTTAGCTCAGTGTCTTTCTGTACACGCTGTTTCCATTGTCTGGATTCCTTATCCTTCTTTCTTCTTTTAATTTAAAAAAAATTTTTTAAAATTTAAATTAATTTATTTATTTATTTTGTTTTTTTTTCGAGACAGGGTCTCCCTGTAGTCCCAGCTGTCCTTGGAAACTCACTCTGTAGACCAGGCTGGCCTTGAACTCACAAGATCCGCCTCCTCTGCCTCCCAAGTGCTAGGATTAAAGGCGTGCGCCACCACGCCCGGCTTTATTTACTTGTTGTATATGTATGAATGTACCTGTCTGCATGTTAGGTCTGTGCACCCGTAGTCGTGCAATGCCACGGAGGTCAGAAGAGAGGCCGGATCCACCCCTGGAACTGGAGCCAAAGATGGTTCTCAGCCGCCATGTGGGTGCTGGGGATCGAACCCAGGTCCTCTGCAAGAGCAGTCGGCACTCTTAACCGCTAGGCCATCTCTCCACCCCCATCCTTCTTTCTATTTTATTATTATTATTTTTTTTTTTTTTGGTCTTTTCGAGACAGGGTCTCCTGTAGTCGCAGCTGTCCTGGGACTTACTCTGGTAGACCAGCTGGCTTGAACTCACAAAGATCCGCCCTTGCCTTCTGCCTCCAAGTGCTAGGATTTAAAGGCGTGCGCCACCATGCCAGCTCTATCCTTTTCTTTCTTTATCTAGCTAACAATTGTTTACTCCATCAAGTGATTTTGGAAATTGAACAAAAGAGTCCCTGATGCCCCAGGGTGGGCAGTGTATCCTGTTTGCCTCCAAAACAGCTGAGTTGTTTGGATTTCATTGCTCTGTTGAACCAAATTACATGGCATTTTCTCCTTAGTTTAATTCTGTATTTACTGCAACTTGCTAGTCAACTCCTTTAAAAAAAAATTTTTTTTTATGTGTACTGTCTGCATATAGGTTGGTGCACCCATGTTGTATGGTCAGAAGAGATTCCCACCCCCCCCACCCCCCCACCCCCGCAACTGGAGTTAAAGACGGTTCTTAGCCACCATGTGAGTGCTGGGAATCAAATCTGGGTCCTCTGCAAGTGCTCCCAACTGCTGAGCCATCTCTCTAGCCCCTTTTAAAAAATTTTTAAATTATTTTTATGTGTATGAGAGTACTGTCTGCATGTAGGTTGGTGCACCCATGTCGTGCAATGCCGCGGAGGTCAGAAGAGGGTGTCGGATTCCCCTGGAACTGGAGTTAAAGACGGTTTTCAGCCACCATGTGGGTGCTGGGAATAGAACCTGGGTCCCCGGTAAGAGCAGTTGGTGCTCTTAACCACTGAGCCATCTCTCCAGCCCTGCTAGTCAACTCTTTTATTTTATTTTTATTTTTATTTTTATTTTTTGGTATTTTTGAGACAGGGTCTCCCTTTAGTCCCAGCTGGCCTAAGACAACTCTTTTATTTTTATTATTTTTTATTATTTATTATTATTATTTTGTATGTGTTTGAATGTACTGTGCACCCGTGTCTTGCAATGCCGCAGAGGTCAGAAGAGGGTCTTGGATTCCCCTGGAACTGGAGTTCTCCTGGAATTGGAGTTACAGATGGTTCTTAGCTGCCATGTGGGTGCTGGGGATCGAACCCGGGTCCTCTGCAAGAGCAGTCGGTGCTCTTAACCGCTAGGCTATCTCTCCAGCCCCCAAGTCAACTCTTTTAAAGATAGAGACAGAGTCAACACTTACATAAAGCTGGGAGTGCTGGTGCATGCCTGTAACCCAGGCTCTTGGAAGGGAGAGGCAAGAGACACTGCAAGCTTGAGGCTAGCTCGGTCTAGAAAGCCAGTTCCAGGACAGTTAGGGCCACATAGCAAGGTCATTTCTCAAAACAAATAAATTTAAATGAATGTTTAGGGCACAGCAAACTTTCAAGAAATGTTCAATTACAGCTGGGTATGGTAATATACTCTTGTAATCCCAGAACTCAGGAGGCTGAGAAAGGAGAATCACATCTTCTAGTATAGCCTGGGCTACATATTAAAATGCTATCTTTTAGGAAGATCCAGTTTGAATTATGGGTTAGTTCTCAGCTAGCACCCTTCAGGGCACCATGTGGATGGGAGTCAGGGTATTTCTCTGACTCTGCCCCAAGAAGAAGCAGACAACGTGCCATGGCCCAGGTGCCTGATGCTGGGTGGGGCGATAGTATGCAGTGGTGCAGAATTGGGGGGGTCTGTGATTGGCTCTGGGAACTGATGTAATTTTGCTTATAAAGGCAAGCTGTAGCAGGCAATAAACTGAATTCTCCATTACCATCATTAAAGAATTCCCGGCTGTCATTTTTTGCACACATACAGGCCAAAGCAGGCCTGCATTTCGTTTGGGTAGCCAGTGGGTTGGACAGGGGTTCTTGGACCACCACCCTGGATAGCTGGTATGGTGAAGTGAGTTGTGAGTGGACATAGGCTGAAGACAGGCCATCAGCCATCAGCCTGAAATTCCTGTCTAGGGGCCAGCAGTCTCTGGGCAGGTGGGAAATCACGGCCCAGAGTGGGAAATGTTCGGTTGTCCCAGGCTAAGGGCCTGAGGTGGAGGGACCTCTCAGGTTGGGTTACGAAAGTAACTGGCTCGTCTCTGTGTCAAGAGATCAGTTCTCTTCAGTGGCTGCAGGTGGGTAATGTGCTCCCCTTCCCTTAGCAGGGCAGAGTTGTACCTGCTCAAAGGAAGCTTCCTACACTATCTCAAAGCAAAACAAGATGAACAGGAGGGAGCAGGAGAGATGCCTCAGCAGTTAAGAGCAGGTGCTGTTCTTGCAAAGGACTTGGGGTCAGTTTCCAGCACCCACATGGCAGCTGAGAACCATCTTTTTTTTTTTTTTTTTTTTTATTCTTATTTTTATTTTATTTTTTTTCACATAAATTTATTTATTTATTTTTAACAAATTCTAGACCCATGTTTTTCCCGACTCATCCCCACCCCACCAGAGCTCAAGTCCATTCTGCACAAACATGCTTTCTTCTCTTGTCTTTCTCAATATTTCCAGAGGGAAGTTTGACTGTTTTGAGTTAGAAGTTCACTGTTTCAGTCAAGTTCTTTGATGCAGTATTTTCTGTTGTGTTGTGTTTTCCAAAATGCATATGCCCAACTGCTTTTACAAAAGCTCAGGGGGCCCTACACAAGAAATACTTCACAACTAGTAAATTGGCACTAGCATTCCACAAAATGAGTGGATACGCTGTCATCAAAAAAATTTGTTTTCTGGGACTGTAGTTTACTTCACTCAGCTTGATGTCCTCTAGCTCCAGCCCATTTTTCCTGCAAAGCGTGTTGATGTCGTCTTTCTTTACTCCTGCTCATAGAATTCCATTGTGTAGATTGTACCACATTGTCTCTATCCACTCATCAGTAGGCCATTTAGGTTTGTCAAGCTCTTTGCTATGGTGGAAGAGATTGACAAT
>VZQC01015016.1:263919-298064 GCA_009823505.1 Rhizomys pruinosus | reverse complement strand
GGGGAATCCGAGACCGTCTTCTGACCTCCTCGGCATCGCACGACACGGGTGCACAGACCTGCATGCAGACAATACATTCATACACATAAAAATAAATAAATAAATAAAAATTAAAAAAAAAAAGAATATATATTCCCTGCATGTATGTGAGTGCAGTGTGTCTTGCAGTGGTCATAGCGGTCATAGAGGGATTCGGATCTCCTGGAACTGGACTTAGAGAAGATTGTTAGCCACAGTGTGGGTGCTGGGATTAGAACCCAGGTCCTCTACAAGAGCAGCCAGTGCCTTTAACACTGAGACATCTCTCCAGCCCCATTGGCCTTTTTTACAGGGTCTCCCTGTAGCCTCAGCTGTCCCTGAACTGGCACTATAGACCAGGCTGGCCTTGAACTCACAGAGATTAAAGGCATGCGCAACCAGCCACCTTTTTAAAAATAAGATGTAGGTTCCAGAATGACAAACTTTCTCAAGATTGCATAAATAACCTTTTTTTTTTTTTTTCTTTTTGAGACAGGGTCTCCCTTTAGTCCCAGCTGGCTTGGAGCTCGCTGTGTAGACCAGGCTGGCCTTGAACTCACAGAGATCCGCCTGCCTCTGCCTCCCGAGTGCTGGGATTAAAGGCGTGGGCCACCACGCCCGGCATAAATAACTTTTAGAGCTTCAGAACTTGAGGCTAGAGGTTTATTCTTTAACTCCATGGCCAGATCTTTTTTAAGTCTGTGTCATTGTCAGTTCTTGGTCCTGGCCATAAAAGCAGATGTTCCAAAAGTTTGCAGTGAATGAGTCTTGAGTGCAAGACAGTGTTCCAGCATATCTGCCATGTCTGTATCTATCCAGTGTCTAAGCAAGTGTAACTTTTCTAGGTGTGTCCTGTGCTCACCTAATTGGGAGCTCTGTGTTCAGTTCCATTGTCTTCCACCTTATTGACAGCTGTCATGGAGGCCCCTCCAGTCACCATGATGCCAGTCACTGGCGGCACCATTAACATGATGGAGTACCTACTACAGGGTAAGTAAGCCACGGAGCTTGGACTACCAATTTAATTTTCCTTTCTTTTGTGGTCAGCTTCTCCCTGGAGATGACTTACACAAAGGCAACTGCATCATTTCTGACACATTTTTTTTTTTTTTTGGTCTTTTTGAGACAGGGTCTCCCTGTAGCCCCAGCTGTCCTGGAACTCACTCTGTAGACCAGGCTGGCCTTGAACTCACAAAAGATACACCTGCCTCTCCCAAGTGCTAGGATTAAAGGTGTGTGCCACCACGCCCAGCCGCAAGTGCTCTTAATTACTGAGCCATCTCTCCAGCTTTTCTTTCTTTTGCTTTTTTTTCTCTCTCTTATTTCTTTTCTCTTTATTTAGTCAAGGTCTCACTCTATAGCCCAGACTAGACCCAAGTCTACATCCTCTTATACCAACTTCTTGTCCCAGTCTAAGTGGCTTGATTACAGGCCTGTACCAAACATGCCCAGCTGATTTTCTGGGGGGCTTGAGAGCTATCCTAAAGAGTGGATGTTAGTGGCAATGAATCGTAGTTTGATTTTTTTTTTTTTTGGTCTTTTTTGAGACAGGGTCTCCCTGTAAGCCCCAGCTGTCCTGGAACTCACTCTGTAGACCAGGCTGGCCTTGAACTCACAAAGATTCGCCTGCCTCTGCCTCCCAAGTGCTAGGATTAAAGGCATGGGCCACCACGCCCAACTGACACCCACAAATTCGAGGCCAGCCTGAGCTACACATTTTAGGGTGCTGGAGAGATGGCTCAGCAGTTAAGAACACTGCCTGCTCTTGCACCCACATGGCAACTAACAATCGTCTGTAACTCCAGTTCCAGGGGAATCCAATGCCTTGTCTGATCTCCTTGGGCATTGTATGACACTGGTATACTTACCTGCATGCATGTAATACACTCATATGCATAAAATAAAAATAATAAAATATTTTTTTAATTGGAATGAGGGGACTAAAAAGATGGCTCAGTGTCTAGGAACATGTACTACTCTTTTGGAGAAACCCAGTTTAGTTCCCAGCACCTACATCAGGCAAAAAATCAGGGAAGCTGGGCGTGCTGGCCAACACCTTTAATCCCAGCACCCAGCAAGCAGAGGCAAGACGATCTCTATGAGACTGAGGCCAGCCTGGTCTACAAAGTGAGTTCCAGGACAGCTGGGGGCTATAGGGAGACCCTGTCTCAAAAAGACAAAAAAAAAAGTTAGGTGAAAAAATTGAGGGCTGGGAGATAGCTCAGTGGGTGAGAGTGCTTGCTGAGTAAGCGGAGGACAAAGTGAGCACCCTAGCACCACATCGCTCACACACACACACACACACACACACACACACACACACACACACACACCATTTGTTTGAGGCAGGGTCTCAATGTAGCTGAGAATAACCTTAAACTCCTAACCCTTCTAACTCCCCCTCAAGTGCAGGGGTTACTGGTGCTCACCACAACTGGCTCTAAATGATACATTTGAGACAAGGAGCTTGTTACCTTACATGTTGCCTCTGAAGCTCAAAATTTTTCTGCCTTTCCCAAGAGCTGGGATTAGAGGTGTGCAGCATCACACCTGGCTTTATTTTATTTATTTTTTAAATTTATTCTTGTATGTGTATGAATATACTATCTGCATGTAGGTTTGTGCACCATGTCATGCAGTGTCACGGAGGTCAGAAGAGGGTGTCAGGATTCCCCTGGAACTGGAGTTAAAGACGGTTCTCAGCCACCATGTGGGTGCTGGGGATCGAACCCTGGTCCTCTGCAAGAGCAGTCGGTGCTCTTAACGACTAGGCTATCTCTCCAGCCCAGAAGACAGTATTTTACAGCACTTCCCGCACCCCTGTCCTCTGGCTTGCTCTTAACCACTAGGCTATCTCTCCAGCCCCTATTTTGTTTTATTTTTATTGGAGACAGTGTGTTACTATGTAGCCCTGTCTGGCCTGGAACTCACTCTGTAGACCAGGCTGGCCTTGAACGTAGAGATCCACCTGCCTCAGCCTCCCAAGATCTGGGATTAAACGCATAAGCCATCACAACCAGCCACTGAAACTGGATATGTAAAGCAGACTGGGCTCTGCCTCACAGACATCTACCTGGTTCAGTCTCCCTGGTGTTGGCATTAAAGGTGTGGCTTTTATTTTTAGTGCCCTTGAGATCATTCTTTATTAGCTAGACTTGTTTGTTCAGGTGGATTATCACTGTGTAACCCTGCTGACCTGGAATTTATGATCCTCCTGCTCAAGCCTCATGATTACAGGTATGCACGGACCTCTACAACTTTGTCCCTTTTTTTATCTTTTTTTTTTTTTTTGAGACAAAGTCTTATTGTGAAGCCCTGGCTGGCCAGAAACTCACTGTGTAGGCCAGTCTGGCCTCAGGCCTGTGGTTATACTACCAGACCCAGTTTACTTTTCACTTTGAAAAATTGAAGCTATATTCATTAAATACTAATTTCCTGTCTCCTACCCCTAGCCCTTGCTGACCACCTTTCTACTTAGTTTCCTGTATTGACTGTTTCGATGGTTCATATGAATGAAATAACTGGTTTCATAACTGGTTACTTCACTTAGCATATGTGACCCTTGAGGTCATCCATATTATTACCATATGACAGAATTTGGTTCTTTTTGTTTGTTTGTTTTTGAACCAGTGTCCCAGATAGTCCAGGCTGACTTGTAACTGACTGTGTAGCCAAGGATAACTTTGAACTTCTTCCTGCCTCAGCCTCCTCTGTGCTTGGATAATAGCTGAGGGTGATCTACCACACGTAACTAGAATGTATCTTTTGTAGAAGGTTTGTGTTACATTATTATCTCAATGTTTACTCCTATTAATAGGTATATATCATCCATGTCTTGCTTTTTATTGATCAGTAGTATACCACCATATGAATATAAGTATATAACTATATCACAGATCCTTCCTGCTGGTGCTTGGGTATCTGGTCTGTTTCTAGGTTTTGCCTACCATGATAATAGCTGTTATGAACATTCTTACAAGTGTTTTGTAGACAGAAGATCAAGACAGGATGTGGTGCTTACTGGACGTCATTTGGTGACCCTGGGAAGGGAAAAGCCCAGTGTGGAGCACAAGGGTAGAACTGATGGTTGTTTGATCTTGCCAAGGAAAAGTCTTCAAACATGATGTATTAATAAAACAAAACAAAACAACAACAACAAAAAAAACAAGTGTTTCGTAGACATATTTTCTTTTCTCTTGGGGTAAATACCCAGGGGTGGAATTACTGAGGCTGACATCTACTCTGAGTTAAACTTAGTGACTTCAGAGAGATCACTCAGATCTTTAAAAAAACAAAAACCAAAACCGAGGATACTGGCCAGGTGTGGTGGTGCACGCCTTTAATCCTAGCACTTGAGAGGCAGGGGCAGGCTGAGCTCTGTGAGTTCAAGGCCAACCTGGTCTACAGAGTGAGTTCCAGGACAGCTGGGGCTACAGGGAAACCCCATCTGGAAAAAACAAAAAACAACAACAAAAGAGGATGCCACCCTCATCCATAATGGTGTAGCACGTGGAATCTGCAAAGCTGCCAAAGCCCTAAACAAGCACCAAGCCCATCTCTGTGTGCTTGCATCCAACTGTGATGAGCCACTGTATGTCAAATTGGTAGAAGCCCTTTGTGCTGAGCACCAGATCAACCTGATTACAAGAAGAAGCTGGGGAATGGGTAAGCCTCTACAAAACTGATCAAGAGGGGAAGCCTGGGAAAGTGGTTGGCTGCAGTCGTGTAGTTGTTAAGACTATGGCAAGGAATCTCAGGCCAAGGATGTCATCGAAGATGACAAGAAAAGTAAAGTTTGGCTCATTTTCCTTAAAAAAAAAAAATCAGGATAAAGCTGGGCGTGTTGGCACAGCTTTAATGCCAGCTCTTATGAGTCAGAGGCAGGCAGATCTCTGAGTTCAGACCAGCCAGGGCTACTGGGTGAGACCCTTTCTCAAAAAACAAAACAAATAGGGGCTGGAGAGATGGCTCCGTGGTTAATAGCACTGTCTGCTCTTGCAGAGGACGGGTTCGATTCCCAGCACCTACATGGTAACTCCAGTTCCAGGGGATCTGATGCCCTCTTCTGACCTATTTGGTACTGCACAACACAGATGAACTTACACACATGCAGTTAATACACTCATACAGTATGTATGTGTACACACACACACACACACTCTCACTCACACACACATATATATCAGACCAAAAAAAGATGCTTATGCTGTTCATGGTGGGTTATGGGTATAATCCCATCACTTGGTTGTCTGGGGCTTGGGAATTGCTGTGAAGGCTAACCTGGGCTTCTTAGGATCTGGGGGACTAAACCATCTTGACTGCAGATTGGAACTCTGTCCCAAAAATAAAAAAGATGTGGGGTGTGGTGGCACACACCTTTAGTCCCAGTACTGATCTCTGAGACTGAGGCCAGCCTAGTCTACAAAATGAGTTCTGGGTCACCTGTGCTAAAGGGAGACCTTGTCTCAAAACAAAAAGTAAGAGAAAAAAGTAAAAGATTGTCAGGCATGGTAGCGCAGACCTTTATTCTCATTACTCAAGACACAGAAGCAGGAAGTTCTCTGTGAGTTCAAGGCCAGCCTGCTCTACATAGTGGGAGACACTGAAGAAAAATAAAAATAAATAAAAAAGATGGTGATAATACTATTTACTTTTTTTTTTTTTTTTAGACCCGGGCTTCCTGTAGCCCCAGATGTCCTGGAACTATTTAGACCAAGCTGGCCTCTAACTCACAGAGATCATCTGCCTGCCTGTGCCTCCCAAGTGTTGGGATTAAATCTTAGTTTTCTAAGATTTTTTTTCATTTTTTCGTGTTTTTGAGACAGGGTCTCCCTATAGCCCAGCTGGCCTGGAACTTACTATGTAGACCAGGCTGGCCTCACAGAGATCCACCTGCCTCTGCCTCCCAAGTGCTGGGATTAAAGTTGTGCCCCACCACGCCTGGCCCTAATTGTTTTTTTCAATGCGCATGAATGCTTTGCCTTCATGTATGTAAGTGTATCATGTTCATGTCTGGTGCCTCTGAAGGCTATAAGAAGCTATCAGGTCCTGAGGGCTGGAAAGATGGCCTAGTGGTTAAGAGCGCTGACTGCTCTTGCAGAGGACCCGGGTTCGATCCCCAGCATCCACATGGCTTCTGAGAACCGTCTATAACTCCAGTTCCAGGAGAACTCCAGTTCCGGGGGAATCCGACACCCTCTTCTGACCTCCATGGCATTGCACGACACGGGTGCACAAACCTACATGCAGACAGAACATTCATACACATACAAAATAAATAAAATAAAATAAATTAGTCTTTAAAAAAAATAAATAAAATTAAAAAAAAGAAGCTATCAGATCCTCTGGAACTGGAATTATAGACAGGAGTGAGCTACTATGTGGGTGCTGGGAATAGAACCTGGGTCCTCTGCAAGAGTAGTTGGCGCTCTTAACCGCTAGGCCATCTCTCCAGCCCAGGTGTTGTTGTTTTGTTGTTGTTGTTGTTTGTTTGTTTGTTTTTTGTTATTGTTAATTTTTAAACTTTTTTTTTCTTTGTCTTTTTGAGACAGGGTCTCCCTTTAGTCCTAGCTTGCCTGGAGCTCACTATGTAGACCAGGCTGGCCTTGAACTCACAGAGATCCACCTGCCTCTGCCTCCCCAGTGCTGGGATTAAAGGCATGAGCCACCACACCTGGCTTTTTTGTTCTTATTAATTTTTTAGTACTGGTTATTGAACCTAATGCCCTTGCACATGCAAGTTAAGTCATCTGCCACTGAGCTATATTCTCATCTGGTTTGGTTTGGTTTGGTTTGGTTTGGTGGTTTGGTGATAGGGTCCCGGTTAATTCCCAGGCTCATCTTGAACTTGCTGTATAGCCTTTATAGCCTTGGCAGGCCCTGAACATATCTTTCTGCTTTGGACTCTCTAGTAGTTAAGATTACAGGCCTGGACTACCAGGCTCTTCTGAGCCTCTACTCTGTATCAGGTTCTTCAAGTCTTTTGTCTACCTGAATCTTGCACAAGCTGATAATGTGTATTTTAGGTCTATCCTGAAGATAAGAAAATATGTAAAGGCACAAATGAAAAAAAAACCAAAACTTGAAACCCAGAGAGAGTGCTGGTTTTTAGGGGCCATACAATATATTTAGTGGAAGAATTCAAGCATTTACATTTATTTCATTGGGTGTGCTGGTGCACACCTTTAGTACCAGCATATATATGTATTTTTTATTTTATTTTTCCTCCCCCCTTTATTTTTTTAGATTTATTTATTTATTTATTTATTTATTTATTTATTTATTTATTTATTTTTGGTCTTTTCAAGATAGGGTCTCCCTGTGGCCCCAGCTGCCCTGGAACTCCCTCTGTAGACCAGGCTGGCCTTGTACTCACAAAGATCCGAGTGCCTCTGCCTCCCAAGTGCTAGGATTAAAGTAGATATCTGGGTTGTTTTTTTGTTTGTTTGTTTGTTTGTTTTGTTGTTTGTTTGTTTGTTTGTTTGAGACAGGGTCTCCCTGTAGCCCTAGCTGTCCTGGAACTCACTCTGTAGACCAGGCTGGCCTTGAACTCACAAAGATCCACCTGCCTCTGCCTCCCAAGTGCTAGGATTAAAAGGCGTGCACCACCATGCCCAGCTAGATATCTGTTTTTAATTATATGGTATGCTGGATAGCTTTAGCTGTCAACTTGACACATCTGGGTTGAGGGAGCCTCAACTGGGGAGTTGCCTCCAGTGGACTGGCCTGTGGCCATGTCTATGTCTGTGGGGCATCTTCTTGATTGGTGATGTGGGAGGGCCCAGCCCACTGTGGATGGTGCCATGTCTGGGCAGGTTGTTCTGTATTGTATAAGAAAGCAGGCTGGCAATGCACCAGGGGAGCAAGCCAGTAAGCAGCGTTCCCCCATGGCCTGTACTTCACCTCCTGCCCCTAGGGCTTCAGCCCTGATTTCTCAACTAGGGATCCCGCAGTGGTGAATTATAACCCAGGGCTTGTGAGCCAAATAAACCCTTTCCTCCCTAAGATAGTTCTGCTCAGAGACCCCCTTAATGACATGCTTCCTTTAGCAGGTCCACACCTTCTAAGACCTCCAAAACAGTGCCACCAACAGGTAACAAAATGTTCAAATATTTGAAGCCTATGGGGGACATTCTCATTTAAACCAACACATTCTACTCTCCAGCCCATGTAGCATATAAAATGCAAAATGTGCCAGGCGTGGTGGCGCACGTCTTTAATCCTAGTACTTGGGAGGCAGAGGCAGGTGGATCTTTGTGAGTTCAAGGCCAGCCTGGTCTACAGAGTGAGTTCCAGGACAGCTGGGACTACAGGGAGACCCCCTGCTCGAAAAGACCAAAAATAAAAGATAATGCACAAATGCATTTATCTATCTTCAAAGTCTCCCCATATTTGCCTGGTGGTAACCAGAGAGATCCTCTGTCTTTCGAAAAGCCAATTTAAAAAAAAAAAAAAAAAAAAGTCTCCATATTTTACCAGTCTCAACACTGTTCAAAGTCCAAAATCTAAAATCTCTTCTGAGACTCAAGGCAGTCACTGTTAAGCCCTAAATCCAATAGCTCCTTTTCCAACTTCCAAAACTTTAATTCCAAAGGGCTTACATGGCTCAGTCCCTCCAGCTTTGCTACATATGACATACACCTCTCTCTTGGGCTGGTATCACACCCTGTATGCAGCTCTCCTTAGCAGATGTCTCACATTTCTGGCATCTCAGATACTGTCTTGGGGTTTCTACTACCAACCAGGCTTCACTTTCACAGCCTCCCACAATGGCCTGTCAGGGCCTTCTTTATGCAGTAGCACCCCTGGCTGTGCACTGCTTGGCCTCTATAGCTCTAAGAACCCACCTAGTCAGATTCTGTCACACAGTACTTCACTACTGGTACCAACTTTTGTATTAGCTTTTCTGTCACTGTAATAAAACACAGTGACCAGGGGAACTTAACAAAGGAAGAGTCTATTTGACCTTACAGTTCCAGAGGAATCAGAGTCCGTCATGGGGACGCTAGTGGCAGAGGTGGCCAGAGCAGAAAGGGGCACTGAAGCAAGCGCAGGAAGCAGAGCGATTTTCTTTTTATCTTTTTTTAAGCATTTTTATTGAATGAGCTATTTTAATTCTATGTATTTTTATGTGTCTGTATGTAGGTAAGTATTCGTAGGGTCCCTGCAGAGATCAGCTGAGGGTATTGGGTCCCCTGGGGCTTGAGTTACAGGCAGCTGTGACCACCTGACATTGGTGCTGGGAACCAAACCTGTGTCCTCTGCAAGAGCAGCCAGTGCTCTTAACCACTGAGCCGTCTCTCCAGCCTGCTTCTTTTATTTATTTTTATTTTTAATAATTTTTTTCTTCTTTTTGAGACAGAGTCTCCCTGTAGCCCCAGCTGGCCTCGAACTCACAATGTAAACCAGGCTGGCCTTGAACTCACAGAGCTCTGCCTGCCTCTGCCTCCCAAGTACTGGGATTAAAGGCATGTGCCAACACACCCAGCTTATATGTATGAGTGTTTGCCTGCAATGTATGTAAATGCACCACCATGTGTGTGCAGTGCACATAGAGACAGTCAGGGACAATGGATCCCCTAGAACTGGAGTTACTGACAGTTGTTAGCTGCCATGTGGGTACTGGGAACCAACCTGGCTCCTCTACAAGGGCAACCAGTACTTCCTTTTTTGAAGGGAGGAGGAAATGATAAACTTTCACCATATAATTTGAGTGAGCCTGGAACTCTGAAATCCAGGCTGACTTTGAACATGGAGCAGTCCTGCCTCAGTGTCCTATAATGCCTGGCTAGTAATACTGTTTTGTTGTCATTTAACCCTTTTTTTTTTTTTTTTTTTCTTTTTTTAATGCTGGAGACTCAACCCAGGGCCTTATGCATACTAGGCAAGTACTATACCACTGAGATGCATCGCCAGCCTGGATTTTACAGCTTTTTTTTGGGGGGGGGGGTGTGCTTGAGACAGTGTCTCACTATATAGCTCTAGCTGGCCTGGAATTCACTGTATAGACCAGGCTGCTCTGCCACTGAAGTGCCCCCAGTCACCTATTTCAGGCAAATGAAATTCTGTCCTTTATGAAAGAAATACAAAATTTACTTTTCATATAATATATTTAAGAAAAAGAAAACAAGCTGTAGGCTGGAGATGGCTCAGTGGGTGACAGTGCTTGCTGCCAAGTCTGACAACCAGAGTTCAGTCCCTAGGACCCACATGGTAAGAGAAAATCAACTCTCACAAATTGTCCTCTGATCACCATATGTGTGTGTGTGCCATGTCACACATGCACACACATGCACACGCACACAGTAAATGTAAAAAAAAAAGTAAATTTATAAATAAACTCCCATGGATTGCCCCTGTGCTTTATGGAATGATGCATTGAACTGGTTTTTTGTTTGTTTTAATCTTTTGCCAATTCCGTGACCCAGAATGAAAGACTCAGTGGTGCTTTTTTCCTCTTCAGGAAGTGTTTTAGACCATAGTTTGGAAAGCCTCATCCACCGCCTTCGTGGTCTGTGTGACAACATGGAGCCTGAGACTTTCCTGGATCACGAGATGGTATTCCTCCTTAAGGGCCAGCAAGCCAGCCCCTTTGTTCTCAGGGCCCGGCGCTCAATGGACAGGGCAGGCTCACCATGGCATCTGCGCTATCTGGGACAGCCGGAGATGGGAGACAAGAACCGTCATGCCCTGGTGCGGAACTGCGTGGACATTGCCACCTCTGAAAACCTGACAGACTTCTTGATGGAAATGGGCTTCCGCATGGACCACGAGTTTGTTGCCAAGGGGCCAAGGGACACTTGTTCCGGAAGGGCACCATGAAAATCTTGTACACCACGATGATGAAAATCGTGGTGTACAAGATTTTCCGCATCCTGGTCCCAGGGAGCACAGACAGCACAGAGGCCCTCTCACTCTCTTATCTTGTGGAATTAAGTGTTGTTGCACCAGCTGGGCAGGACATGGTTTCTGATGACATGAGGAACTTTGCTGAGCAGCTCAAACCTCTGGTTCACCTAGAAAAAGTAGACCCCAAAAGGCTTATGCCGAGGGAGCCTGGCCATCCTTGAGGCCTGTTTTCTCCTGTTAGACAAAAGATGTTACAAATTCCCCACTTCGCCCCTGGCAGCCAGGCAGACTTCCAGGAAGGGAGGTGAGAACTGAGTTGTCCTTTCAGTGTCTCCTTCATGTGGTGATTTCACCTTCACGATGGCCCTTTAAAATTAAAGGCCTGGGCTGCAGAGATGGCTTAGCAGTTAAGAGCACTGACTGCTTTTGCAGAGGATCCAGGTTCTATTCGCAGCACCTACATAGCAGCTAACAGCCATCCTTAACTCCAGTTCCAGGGGATCCAGTGCCCTCTTCTGACTTCCATGGCATTGCATGACATGGGGGCACCCACATATATATAAGCAATACATACTATTACACATAAAATAAAAATTAAAAAGAAAAAAATTTAAAGGCCGAGGATAAATTTGAGAATTTGTCCAAGCCTCTCTGCCTAAAGAGAAGAAACTGAAATAAATTAGGTTTTGGAAAGAAAACTCTTTCAGAACCTGGGTGTGGTGGCTAACGCCTTTAATGCCAGGACTCAGGAGGCAGAGGCAGGCGGATCTTTGTGAGTTCAAGGCCAGCCTGGTCTACATAGTGAGTTCCAGGACAGCTGGGGCTACAGGGAGACCCTGTCTGAAAAAGACCTCCCCCCCAAAAAAAGAAGAAAGCTATCTAGGCTGGGGAGGGCTTGGTTAAGAGCACTTGCTGCCCTCGCAGAGGATTGAGGCTTTGTTCCCAGCACATATACCTGGCAGCTAACAACGTCCATAACTGCAGTTCAGGGAGATCAGATGCTGGGCAGCTGCACACAGGTTATACACATAAATTTAAAAGAAACTCGTTGTTTTGCCCTTTTTCTTTGTTGTTTTTAATTTATTTTTCTTTTTTAATGTTTTTTTGTTTTGTTTGACATTTGTATGCAAGGTTTGTAACATTGTGAGCTTACAGCACATAATAATAAAGGCTCTAGAAGTGCTTATAGTTCTGATCCTTATTTTTAAATTTTATTTATAATATTGTATTTATTATTTTAATTTGGTGTATGTTAGGGTATTGCTTGCAGTAGGCGGGTGTATCCATGCCATGAAGTGCCAGAGGGAGTCAGAAGAGGGTGTTGGATCCCCTGGGATTGGAGTTACAGATGGCTGTCAACCACCATGTGGATGCTGGGAGTTGAAGTCAGGTCCTCTGTGAGAGCAGTCAGTGCTCTTAACCGCTGAACCATCTCTCCAGCCCCCTGATCCATTTATTTTTTCTTTTTTATCTTTTCGAGACAGGGTCTCCCTGTAGCCCCAGCTGGCCTGGAACTCACTATGTAGACCAGGCTGGCCTTGAACTCAGATATCCACCTACCTCTGGCTCCTCTAAGATTAAAAGCATGTGTGCTACCACACCTGGCTTCTTTTTTCTTCAAAAAAATTTTTAATTTTTTTTGTATGAGTGTTATATCTGCATGTATGTAAGTGCACCCTGTTGTGCAATGCATGTGGAGGACAGAAGAGGGCATCAGATCCCTTGGAACTGGAGTTACAGATAGTTGTTGCCATGTGGGGTGCTGGGATTCAAGCCCAGGTTACCTGTAAGAGCAGCTAAGTTAAGCAGCTCTTAACCTCTGAGCCATTTCTCCAGCCCCTCTTTTTCCTTTTTAAACATTCTCCCAATGTGACCCTGGCTGACCAAGAACCAGCTATGAGACCAAGCTAGTCTGGGCTCACAGAGATCTTCCTTAAAGGTGAGTACCACCGATGCTTGCTCCCTTCCTTTCTGAGATAAAGTCTCTGAGCCTGGAGCTCAAAGTTTCAGCTAGACAGGCTGGGCACTTAGGCCCTGGATGTGCCTTCCCAGTGCTGGGGTTGCAGAAACAAGCCAGCACCCCCAGCTTTTTCCAGGGTGCTGCAATCCAAATCAGGTTTCCATACAGCACAGCAAGCTTTATCCACTGAGCCATCTCCCCAGCCCTGATCTTTATCCTGTAACTGTGGGAAGGTGAATCAAAGCTAAGGCCTGGAGCATGCTAGGCAAACAGCACACCGCTGAGCTACAGCCCCAGTCCCTTTAATTATCTTTATTACCCAGGTCCTCTGCAAGAACAGCAAGTGCTCTTAACCACTGAGCCATCACTCTAGCCCCTCCCTTTTACTTTTTGAGAGAGGGTCTCGTGTCAGACTGACTTTTATCTCACTATTTATGGGAGGATGACCTTGAACTTCTTGTCCTCTTGTCTCAACCTACCTTGTAAGTGCTGCGATCACAGGTTTGTACCTTCACACCCAGTTTATTTAGTACTAGAGATACAAAGATCTGCCTGCCTCTGCCTCCTGAGTGCTAGTCAACAAATTCTATGTAAATTTTTTCCATTTATTATTTGACTTTTTTTTTTTTCTTTTGGTCTTTTCGAGACAGGGTCTCCCTGTAGCCCCAGCTGTCCTGGGACTCACTCTGTGGACCAGGCTGGCCTTGTTATTATTTGACTTTTAATAGTTTAGTACATGGTAGATTATTTTATTTTATTTTTTTAAAGCTTTTTTTAAATTTATTTTTTTTATTTTTTTATTTTTTTATATGGAACGCTTCACGAATTTGCATGTCATCCTTGCGCAGGGGCCACGCTAATCTTCTCTGTATCGTTCCAATTTTAGTACATGTGCTGCCGAAGCTAGCACTATTTTTATTTCTTATGTGTGTAAATGTACTGTCTGGATGCAGGTTTGTGCACCCGTGTTGTGCAATGCCGCGGAGGTCAGAAGAGGCTGTCGGATTCCCCTGGAACTCGAGTTCTCCTGGAATTGGAATTTCAGACGGTTCTTGGCCGCCATGTGGGTGCTGGGGATCGAACCCGGGTCCCCTGTAAGAGTGGTCGGCGCTAGGCCATCTCTCCAGCCCTATTTTTTTTTAATTTTTTTTATTTATATGTATGAATGTACTGTCTGCATGCAGGTTTGTGCACCCGTGTCGTGCAATGCCGTGGAGGTCAGAAGAGGTTGTCGGATTCCCCTGGAACTGGAGTTCTCCTGGAATTGGAGTTTCAGACGGTTCCCGGCCACCATGTAGGTGCTGGGGATCGAACCCGGGTCCCCTGTAAGAGTGGTCGGCGCTAGGCCATCTCTCCAGCCCTATTTTTTTTTAATTTTTTTTATTTATATGTATGAATGTACTGTCTGCATGCAGGTTTGTGCACCCGTGTCGTGCAATGCCGTGGAGGTCAGAAGAGGTTGTCGGATTCCCCTGGAACTGGAGTTCTCCTGGAATTGGAGTTTCAGACGGTTCACGGCCGCCATGTGGGTGCTGGGGATCGAACCCGGGTCCTCTGCAAGAGCAGTCGGCACTCTTAACTGCTAGGCCATCTCTCCAGCCCCTAGAATATTTTAATACTTATAGTAGCTTGTTTTAATGTGTACCTGTGTGATTGAATGCCATTGTGTACAGGAGCCCTAAGAGGTATAAAGAAGGCTTCAGGCCTGGTGTGATGGTGCAAGCCTTTAATCTCAGCACTCGGGAGGCAGAGGGAGGTGGATGTTAAAGGTCAGCCTTGTCTACATAGTGAGTTCTGGGACTTCTGGGGCTATAGGGAGACCCTGTCTCAAAAGAGACCAAAAAAAAAAGGGGGGGGAGCATCAGATCCCCTGGAGCTGGAATTACAGGGGTGTTGGAAATTGAACTTGGGTTCTCTGTGAGAGCAACAAATGCTCCTAACCATTGAACCATCCCTCCAGTTTCCTATACTAGAGTTGTTAATACCTTGAAGGGAATCCTTTTGCTAAAACTTGTAAATTATTGCTGGGCGTGGTGGTACATGCCTTTAAACCTAGCACTTGGGAGGCAGAGGCAGGTGGATCTGTGTGAGTTCAAGGCCAGCCTGGTCTACGGAGTGAGTTCCAGGCCAGCCAGAGCTACAGGAAGATACTGTCTCAAACAACAAAAACTTGTAGATTATTAAAATTTTTCATTTTCGGCTGGGTGTGGTGGCACACGCCTTTAATCCTAGCACTCAGGAGGCAAAGGTAAGTGGATCTTTGTGAGTTCAAGGCCAGCCTTGTCTACAGAGGGAGCTCCAGGACAGCTGGGGCTACAGGGAGACACTGTCTCTAAAAAGACAAAAAAAATATTTTTTTCATATTCTAGCTGGGTGCGGTGGCACACATTTTAATGCTAACACTCAGAAGGCAAAGGCAGGCAGCTGTGAGTTCAAGGCCAGCCTGGTCTACATAGTGAGTTCCAAGACAGCTGGGGCTACAGGGAGACCCTGACTCAAAAAGACCTCCCTCCCCCGAAAAATGTGTGAGAGACAGAGAAATAATCCTAGCCAGATTGGTGGTGCCCACCTCAGAGCACTACAGAGGCTGAGACAGGACAAGAGAATTGGAAGTTGGAGGCCAGTGTGGATATGTAATGACACTCTATCTAAAATAGAAAGAATTCGCCAAGATGGAGCCCGTGATCCCAGCACTCAAGATGCCGAGATGGAGCCTGTGATCCCAGCACTCAAGATGCCGAGATGGAGCCTGTGATCCCAGCACTCAAGAGGCCGAGATGGAGCCGGTGATCCCAGGACTCAAGACACTGAGATGGAGCTGGTGATTCCAGAACTTTTCGGAGAAAAAAAAAATTAAAGGGAACAGTGGCAACAAAAGACTTGCTCAAAGAACTTACCCAACAGTGAACGTCTGCATCAAAAAGTTAAAGGAAAAGATACAAGACAGGACTTAACATGTAAGGCAGAATGCATAAAGTAGAGGGGTGGGCATGGATGGGGGAAGGGCATAAACTTGACTAAGAAATATTGTAAGGAAAAGAAACAGGGGCTGGAGAGATGGCCTAGCGGTTAAGAGCGCCGACCGCTCTTACAGAGGACCTGGGTTCGATCCCCAGCACCCACATGAAACTCCAATTCCAGGAGAACTCCGGTTCCAGGGGAATCCGACACCCTCTTCTGACTTCCTCGGCATTGCACGACATGGGTGCACAAACCTGCATGCAGACAGTACATTGATACACATACAGAAATAAATAAAATTAAAAAAGAAAAAGAAAGAAAAAAAAAAGAAGGGACTGGAGAGATGGCCCTAGCAGTTAAGAGCGCCAACTGCTTTTGCAGAGGACCCAGGTTCGATCCCCAGCACCCACTTTGCGGATGAAAAACCGTCTTTAACTCCAGTTCCAGGGGAATCCGACACCCTCTTCTGACCTCCGCAGCATTGCACAACATGGGTGCACAAACCTGCATGCAGAGAGTACATTCATACACATACGAAAATAAAATTAAAAAAAAAAAGAAAAAAAGAAATATTGTATGAAATGCACAAAAGCTCAATAAAAAATTAAGCAAAAAAAAAAAAAGAATTCTGTTACTGGAAGGATGGCTCAGCACTTACAGATAACGTCTCCCACTTCTGCTTATCCCACAGATTGCAGTTTGCAGAATTGAGTATATTTGCCAGGTGTAGAGGTGCATGCCCATAATCTCAGCTTTTGGGAGACTGAAGCAGGAGGATCACTTTAAGTTCAAGACGGACCTGGGCAACAGGAATGAGATGCTGTCTCAACCTACTCCCCCTCACACACAAGGGAGGAAGGCTTGTTCCTCTTTTACAATATGTGAGCAATATGATTCAATGTTCCTTATTTCCTGGTCTCTCTCTTTATTCCTAAATTCTACTCTTTTCTTCCTTTATGAGACAGGATTTCACTTTGCAGCCCAGGCTAGCTTTGAATTTGAAGCAGTCCTTCTGCCTCAGCTTCTGGAATGCTGGGATCACAGGCATGAGCTACTCATACAGCTCTAAACTATGCTTTTATTCTCCCTCGCAGTCACACACTTGGATATAATTTTAGTTTTGTTTTGGGTTTTGTTTTTGTCCCGAGGCAGGGTCTAGTGAAACCCAGCCTGGCCTCACACTTACTCGGTAGTGAGGGTGATTTGAGCTCCTGTCTCCTCCCAAGTACTAGGATTATAGCTGTGCACCACTATATCTGGCTTAGATGTTTCTTTTTTTTTTTTAATCTTTTAAAAATTTATTTTAATTAATTAATTAATTATTTATTTATTTATTTTTTTGTCTTTTCGAGACAGGGTCTCCCTGTAGTCCCAGCTGTCCTGGAACTCACTCTGTAGACCAGGTTGGCCTTGAACTCACAAAGATCCACCTGCCTCTGCCTCCCAAGTGCTAGGATTAAAGGCGGGCGCCACCACGCCCGGCCTTTTAATTAATTTTTATGTGTATGAGTATACTGTCTGCATGTAGGTTGGTGCACCCGTGTCTTGCACATTTGTTTTTACTTGTAAAACTTGACTAAGAAATATTGTAAGGAAAAAGAAAAACAGGGGCTGGAGAGGGCTAACAGTTAAGAGTGCCTACTACCCTTGCAGAGGACAGAGGTTCAATCCCCAGCAACCAAACGGCGGCTGAGAACCATCTAAAACTCCAGATTCCGGAGAACTCCGGTTCCAGGGGAATCCCGAACCCTCTCTCTGACTCTCCGCGGAATTGCACGACAGGGTGCACAAACCCTGGCATGCGGAGAAGTACATTGATACACATTACAGAAATAAATAAATTAAAAAGAAATAAGAAAGAAAAAAAAAAGACAGCGGAATGGAGAGATGGCCCTAGCAGTTTAAGAGACGCCAACTGCTTTGCAGAGGACCCAGGTTCGATCCCAGCACCACTTTAGCGGTGAAGTGAAACAACGTCTTTAACTTCCAGTTCCAGGGAATGTACACCCATTCTTCTGACCTCCGCCAGCATTGCACAACAGGTGACATAACTGCATCAGACAAATATTATAGCATAAAAATAAAAATAAAAAAAAAAAATGAAAAAAAGAACAATAAAAAGAAATTCCCAAAAGTAAAAAAAAAAAAAAAAACAATAAAAAATTAAGCAAAAAAAAAAAACAGGAATTCTGTTACTGGAAGATGGCTCAGCACTTACAGATAACGTCTTCCCACTTCTGCTTATTCCCACAGATTGCAGTCTTGCCAGAATTGAGTATATTTGCCATGTTAGAGGTTGCATGCCCATAATCTCCAGCTTTTGGGAGACTGAAGCAGGAGGATCACTTTCAGTTCAAGACGGACCTGGCAACAGAATGGATACGCTGTCTCAACCTAGCTCTCCCCTCACACACAAAGGGAGGAAGGCTTTTCCTCTTTTACAGTTGTGAGCCAAATGATTCCAATGTTCTTATTTTCCCTGGTCTCTATCTTTATTCCTAAATTCTACTCTTTTCCTTCCTTTATGAGACGGATTTCACCTTTGCAGCCGACAGGCTAGCTTGATTTTGAAGGCGTCCCTTCTGCATTATCAGCTTTGGACTGCTTGGGATCCAAGCATGAGTTCTATCAGCTACTACCCTAACATTGCTTTTCTTCTCTCCTTGCTAGTCTCACACTACTTGGATATTAATTTTAGTTTTGGTTTTTGGGTTTGTTTTTGTCCGAGGTCAGGGTCTGTGCAAACCCCAAGGCTGGCCTCACAACTTACTCGGTTAGTGAGGGTGATTTTTGTATCCTGTCGCCTCCCAAGTACTAGGATTATAGCATGTGCGAAACTACTATATCTGGATTAGATGTTTCTTTGTTTTCTTTTAATTTCTTAAAACACTTTTATTGTTTAATTAATTGAATTTAATTATCTTATTTTATTTTATTTTTTTGTTCTTGAGGACAGGGTTCCTCTGTAGTCCCAAGATGTCCTGGAAACTCAACTTGTAGCCAGGGTTGGGCTTGAACTCACAAATAATCCACCTCTCTGCCTCCCAAGTGCCTAGGATGTAAAGGCAGGGCTGCCACCACGCCCGGCTTCTTTTATTTTTTTATGCTGTATGAGTTTATACGTCTGCATGTAGGTTGGGCAACCGTGTTTGCAATGCTGCGGGCGTCAGAACTTGAGGGGGTCGGATTCCCTGAAACTGGAGTTTAAAGACGGTTCTCCCACTTTGTGGGTTTGGCTGGGAGAATCGAACCTGGGTCTTCTGCAAAATAGTCGTATGCTCTTAACCACTAACCAATCTCTCCAGCCCAGATTAAAAATAACTCTATAATATATCTATATATATTNTGTGCAATGCTGCGGAGGTCAGAAGAGGGGTCGGATTCCCCGAACTGGAGTTAAAGACGGTTCTCGCCACTCTGTGGGTTGGCTGGGAAATCGAAACCTGGGTCTTCTGAAGAACTAGCCAGATCTCTTAACACTAAGCACATCTCTCCAGCCCAGAAAAAAAATATATCTATATATATATCTATATATAATATATTGTGAGTGCCTTGAAACAAAATAACATACAAGAACATCTAGGCTGTTGGTGGGCTTTCACTTGTAATCCCGCACCAGGAGGGCAGAGGCAGGGCAGAATTCTCTGGAGTATAAAGCCCAGCGGCTGGTCTACACTAGTGAGCCTAGGCCAGCTGGGCACTTAAAGGGAGGACCTGTTTCTCCGACAAAAACAAGAGACGAAATAATATAAATAAACTAAATAATAAGATGTGAAAAAAACCTCCAGAGTCAGTAGCTCATTTTGTAGAGGATGGAGTATTGTTCCTTGAGCGACGTTTCATGTGGTTCCAGCCCCTGGTCCTCACAGTTCTGACAGCTCGGGGATCAATGCCCTCTTCTGGCCTCCCATGCACAATGCGCCCCATACCACATACTGTATGATAAAACTCCCAGACACCATAGGAATATAACAAAATCTTTTTAAATAGTAAAATGATGCATTATTCTTTTCTGATACTATGGTTAAATAAACACTATATGACACAAACCGACTTGTAGATGGAAGAGTTTGTAAGGCTTACAATTCCAGCTGGATAAGAGTCCATTATGTGGGGAGGGTATGAACCGGAGCAGTTCAGAGCGAGAGAACAAGCTGAGCACTTCAGTCTAATAATGTAAAATCACAGGAAGCAGAGATGCAGACTGCAAGTGGGACCAGGTAGGACCCCTTAAAGCAGCTACGCTAGTGATGTCCTTCCCTAGCAAGGACAGCACCACGTGAAATCTGTCAAACAGCACTTACCAACGGTTCAAGTATCAAGCACGTGTAGGTCGTGTGGGGGTGACATGCTCATTCAAAGACCGCACCAAACTAGGTATGTAAAATACACATGATATGATAATTGTACTGATAGTTTATTTATTTTTTGTGATACTGCTGGGATTCAACCTAGGTCTTCTGCTATGTAAGTTACTCTCTACCATTATATTCTTCTGATTGTCGTTTAGAACAGGCTCTCTTTGTTAGGCCCTCTTTTTTGTTCTGTCTCTATTTTTATTTGACGGATCTCACTCTGTAGTCCAAGGTTTTGCCTACGACCCACTCTCTCAGGTAGACCAGACTTAGCCTTGAACTTTATAGCCCAATCTCCAGTTTTCCATCTCCCATTTACTGTGACACATAGGTGTTGTGACTTCAACATACCCTGCTTTTTTCTTTTTTAAAAATGTTTTGGTGGGGGCTGGAGAGGGTGCTCAGGTGGTGTGAAAGGCCTGGCTGTCTTGCAGAGGCCCCTCAATTCCAACTAACAACTGGTGGCTTCCTCAAACTCCAGTCTCCAAGGAGAATCCAATGCCTTCTTGGACCTCCATGGGCATTGTACATGGATGGGTTCACTTACAACAATGTCGGGCCAATTACACTTCATATCATAAAAATAAAATAAAAAAAATTTTATTTGCCGGGCGTGGTGTGGCCCAACTCCTTAATCCCAGCCACTCTGGAGGAGAGCGCAGGTAGATACTCTGTGAGTTCAAGGGACACCTGGCCACATGAGCTGAGCTTCATGGCCAGCTGGGATAAATGGGAGATCCCTATACTCAAATAATACAAGACCCGCCGGGTTGGTGGCGCACGCCTTTAACCCAGCATTGGGGGCCAGAGGCAGGGAGACTTTGTGAGCTCAAGGCCAGCCTGGCTCTACAGAGTGAGTCCGGGACAGGGGGCTACAGGGAGGACCCTGTCTCGAAAAGACCAAAAAAATAAGAGCAGTCGGCACTCTTAACTGCTAGGCATCTCTCCAGCCCGTCATTTTCTTTTTTATAAATATTTTATTTTATGGTGGAGTGTATTCGACTGTCTCTAATTTGTTAAGTGCCCCATGTTGTTAGAATGCCACCGAAGTCAGCAATGAGGGTATTAGATCCACTGGAACTGAGATTCCAGACAATTGTTAGGGCCACCTGGGTGCTGGAGGAGTGACACCTGGTGTCCTCTGCAAGAGCAGCCACGTGCTCTAACTTCTGACGCCCAATCTCTCCAGCCTGCACTTTTTTTCTTAGTCTTGTGTATGTGGATTCAAAGTCAGAAAAAATTCCACTTTTATCTTCTTTTCTATGGTGACTGTTTCTATCCCACCTGAATTGAAACAAGTGTCTCTGGGACTTCTGTGTGTCACTTTTTTTTTTTTTTTTTTTTTTTTTTTTGTCTTTTCGAGACGGGTCTCCCTGTAGGCCCACGCTGTCCGGAACTCAATCTGTAGACTACTCACTCTGTAGGAACCACACTCTGTTAGACTCAGTTGCGCCTCAAACTCACAAAAATCCGCCTGCCTTGCTCCCAAGTGCTTAGGATTATAAGGCTCGCCCACCATGCCCAGCTGTGCTGTCACCTTTGCACATATTTTTCTAGTTTATACTTCATGTCTAAAGCTCTGCTTTCTCTTTTGGTCTTGCCTTTTTTTTTTGGTCTTTTGGAGACCGGTTTCCCCAATTACCCCAGTCTGTCCTGGACCACCTACCTGACTAGCCCAGGCTGCACTTGACTCCACGGTGATCCACCTACTTCTGCCTCCTGAGTGTGGGATTTAATACTAAAGACGTGCCGCCCACGTTCGGCTTTAATTTGGTTATCTTCCTGCCTCAAAGCTTCCCAGCTAGCTTGGATTCCAGGTCTACACCATCTGGCCTGTTTTAGGAAGACCTAATTATTATTCTTTTTTCTTTTTTAATTTTACCTTTTTTTTTGGTCTCTTTGAAAGCAGGGTCTCCTTTGTAGTAACCAGGGTCCTGAGCTCACTTCTGTAGACCAGCGGTCCTTTGAACTCACAACGATCGCCCTGCTCTGCCTCCAATTTGCTGCTAGATTAAATTCTTCTTAAAAAAATGTTAAATAGGCCGGGCGATGGTGGCGCCATCGCCTTTAATCCTAGACTTGGGAGGCAGCAGGCAGGGCGTCTCTTGTGAGTTCAAGGCCAGCCTGGTGTTCAGAGCGAGTTTCCAGGGTAAGCTGGGGCTTACAGGGAGACCCTGTTCGCAAAAGACTAATAAAAAAAAAATTAAATTAAAAAAATAAACAATAAAGTAATATAGGGCTGGGCGCGTGTGGCCATGCTTTTTAATCCCACGCACTCGGGAGGTAGAGGTAGGTGGACTCTCTGTGGTTCAGCAAGCCCAGGCCTGGCTATACAGATGCGTTTCAGCTGACGCTGGGGCTACCAGGCGAGACCCTGTCTCAAAAAACCAAAAAGATAAAAAAAACAACAAAGATTTATCAGCTGGATGTTGGCCATGCGTATTTAATCCCACCATCTCTGGAGGCCAGAGGCAGGCAGCTATATCTTGTGAGTTCACAGGGCCGCACGTCTGTCTACAGAGTGAGTTCCAGGGATCAGCCAAGGAGCTACATGGAGACCCTTTGTCTCAAAAAAAAAAAAATGCCCAAAAAAAAGATCTCCATTTTATTGTTTTTATGTCGTGTCTATGTGAGGTGTCTGACATGACGTGTGTTGCGTTGCCCAGGCAGCGGTTACTTATAGAGCCATCTCCAACTCCTGGAGCTGGACGTTACAGTGGCTGGACACTAACTGATAGGGGCTGCATACTAGACCAGGGCTGGACTTGACAACCCCATGAGATCGCACTTTGATCCCTCTCTGAAGAGCAGCAAAAATTTTTTTTTCTATCTTTTGAGGATCGGGCTCTCCCTGTGTAGTCCCAGCTGTCCTGGAACCACTCTATAGGACCAGGCTGGTCCTTGAAAATCACAAAAGATCGTCCTGCCTGCCTGCCTCCCAAGTGCTAGGATTAAAAGGTGTGTGCGGCTTACCACGCCCTGCGCAACATTTCTTAACTGCGGATTCAGACCCCTTATTTTATTTATGTACTATTTCATTTATTTATTTATTTATTTATTTTATTGTCATTCGGAGGACTGTCTCCCTGTTGTGCCCCAGCTGCTCTTGGACTCACTATCGTACGACCAGGCTGACCTTTGAAACCACACGAGATCGCCTGCCATCGCTGCTGGACATCCAGTTGTTGCCGCAGCCATAGTTTCTTATCATTCTTTTTGAGATAGGGGACTTTCCTGTAGGAACGGACTGGCTCAAGTTTGCTTATATTTGTTGTTTGGTTTGGTTTGGATGCAGGGTCTCTTGTACCCCAGGCATCTGTCTTACTGATCCTTCTGCTTCCCTCCCCGTGCCTGGATTGCTTATATGCCTGTGCTACCATGCCCAGTTCAACCTGGGGGCTGTGAGGATCAGTTTAGAGTAAGTCTTACTCAAACTTCATTTTCTGTCTGGATGAATTTGCCTTGCATGGAGTATTCCCTTCCCAGAATTCAGCTCGGCTGTCTTTCCCTTTGAGGTCTCCTCTACAGTGTCTGGGAAGCTGTCCTTGAGCAGCCTAAATGAAGCAGCACACCTTCTCCCTGTTCACTCAAGCGTACTTAAATTTTTCCACAGCATTTTCCATTTATTACTACCTGGCTTTATTTATTCACGGCTTCTCTAATAAAATGCAGTTATGAAACCCAAAGCTTTGTTGGTTCTCCTGCCGTATATCCCTATACACATTAAGAATTATTTTTTTTTTCTTTTGGTATTTTCGAGAAGGGTTTCCCTGTTCTTAGGCCCCAGCGTCCTGAATCGCTCTGCGCACCAGGCTGGACTTGAACTCACAAAAGATCCGCTCTGCCTCGCCTCCTTGCGTGGCGAGGATTAAAAGGTCGTGCACCACCTGCCCAGCAAGAGTATTTTATTTATTATTTCTATTTATCGTGTATGACGTGTAATGTTTCCATGTATGTGAAGTTGCACCAGTGTCTCAACAATGTCCCTTCAGAGGTCAGAAGAGGGTTGGTGTGGGTTTCACTGGACCCGATTGTTAAGCACAGTTCTTAGATTCCACATGGCTATTTTAGTATCATAGGTTAACCAATGTACACAATCCACACACACACACACACACACAAGGGTTTGTTTTTTTTTTTTTTTGCCCTTGTTTGAAACACAGTCTCCCTTCTATAGCTGGTCGTGCTGGATAGCTTAGTGTCAATTACACAATGGTGTTGAGGGCAGCTTCAACTGTGGGAATTTGCTTTCCAAATTGGGATTGCCTGTGGGACCCACATCTGGGATAATTGTCTTGATGGTGAGCATGTGTGGAGGGGCCCAGCCCACAATGAGTAGTGCCACCCTGGGCCAGTAGTCTTGTGTACTGTATAGGAAGTCATGCTGGGCTATGAGCAGGGGAGCAAGCGAGTACCGCATTCTCCACTGTGGGCCTGTGCTTCGCTCCTGCCTCCAGGTTCCTGCCTGAGTTCCTCTTGGGCTCCCAAAAGTTGATGAACTGTGACCCCAGGAGATTTGTAAGCTGAATAATTTACAATATTCTTCTCCTACCAAGTTTTGTCCAGTCAGAGTTTTTGTCACAGTTATGAAGGACAAACTAGAACCATTGGTCTTACCACATGAAATCATTACTGTAGCCCAGTGGTCTTGAACTAATGACACTTCAACTTTCTCACGGTTAACTGGGAGAGCACCCCTCCCCCGAGGTATTTACACGCGCATTTTACCCCTATGTTCCCATGCCCCGGCCCACGCGGCGTCTCCAACAAGGCTGAGGGAAGTAATCCTGAAGTGAGACAAACCAGACACAAATAAGGAGACCAAGACAAGAATCTGATAAGGTCTCGAATTTTATTTTTGTAAGGCAGTATATATTGGAGCGAGCAGGAGGAAAAGGCCACAGCTTGGCATAGTGTTAAGGCCGTCTAGGTTGCTTAGGATACCTAACTGCTGTATGTTCTCTGGCGGGGAAGGTTATGGGTGGGTGATTCCCAAGAAGAAGGGGTGCTCTTGAAACTGGGGCATGACTGTCCTAAGTAGTTAACTATAAGCTTGGATCAGCTGCTTTGTGCTAAATGGGTGACCTTTGGAAACAGAAACCTAAGGTGGCTAGTCCCTAGATAGCATGGCCAAGACAGTTACTCTGGCCATTGCTCCCAAATCTCCTCCCTTCTTTATACAAAAAATGGGGGGAGTACCTGCCTTGTAGTGGTTGGGCTTTTAACCAATTGGGGGAGAAGGGACCTGGCTCTCCAAGGTTTTAATATCGTTGAGCCTGTATCTTTTCGCAGGAGCGGAAGGGGTGTTTTGGCTGTTATTTTTTGATATCAAACTCTCATCAACTCCAGGTATTCTCTCAGGGAATTCAGAGGCAGTTCATGGTACCCCTTTTCCCTTGCGGGTGCTAGCCTCGCACCACATTGGTGCCCATATCGCACTCCCTTTGTGTGCAGTCGATATTGCATATGTATTAGTCACTTTTACGTTGCTGGATATAAGCACCATGACCAAGGAAACCTTACTAAAGAAGAGTTTTAGCTTAGCTCGATGGTGGTTCCAGGGACATTAGAAGTCCTATCTGTGGCGTGGAGGCTGGCGGCTAGGTAACTTCTGGACTCAGGCAAAACCGAGGGTCACATTTCGCACAAAGAGCACGGGCGAAAGAGAGATCGAGGCGACTGTTATGCCGCCATGAGGCTCTGTTAAACCACTCCTAAAGCTGAGCCGTGCGCTTGGTGGCGCAACGCCTTTTTAATCCTACCACTTGGGAGGCAGAGGCACCTGGAATTACATAACAAGTTCAAGTCCAACTTAGTCTTACAACAGTGATTCAGGACAGCTGGCGTTACCGGGGACCTGTCTTGACAAGACCACAAAACACAATCTAACCAAATTAAAAAAAAACTACTCACTAAGCCTGCCCCCAGTGGACACACTCGCCAGCACGGCCACACACCCCAACAAGATATATATATATACTTGTGATGCCCTTTGAAAAAATAAATAGGGAGCCGGGCGTGGTGGCGCACACCTGTAATCCCAGCACTCAGGAGGCAGAGGCAGGCAGATCTCTGTGAGTTAAAGCCCAGCCTGGTCTACATAGTGAGCTCTAGGCCAGCTGGGACTAAAGGGAGACCCTGTCTCAGACAAAAAAAAAGAAGACATAAATAAATAAATAAACAAATAAATAAGGGACCAGAGACATAGCTCAGTAGAGAAGAGCACTTGTTGCTCTTGCAGACGATCTCGGTTCTGTTCCCAGCACCCACGTGGTCCTTCACATCTGTGTTTTACTGAAGCTCCAGGGGATCCAATGCCCTCTTCTGGCCTCCTCATGCACATGGCACACTTACACATATGTAGATAAAACACCCATACACATAGAATATAAACAAAACATTTTTTAAATAGTAAAATGATGCATTAGTTACTTTTCTGTTACTATGGTAAAACACTATGACCAAACCAACTTGTAGATGGAAGAGTTTGTAAGGCTTACAATTCCAGCTGGATAAGAGTCCATTATGGGGGAGGGTATGGCAGGAGGCAGTCAGAGCAGAAAGCTGAGCACTCATGCCTTCAAAAAGCACAGGAAGCAGAGAGCAGACTGCAAGTGGGACCAGGCTAGGACCCCTTAAAGCCTGCTACCGGTGATGCCCTTCCCTCAGCAAGGCAGCACCACGTGAAACTCTGCAAACAGCACTACCAACTGGTTCAAGTATTCAAATACGTGTAGTCTGTGGGGGACATTCTCATTCAAACCACCACAACTAGGTATGTAAAATTCACATGAATGATATTGTACTGTATGTTTTATTTATTTTTGTGATACTTGGGATTAAACCTAGGTCTTCATGCATGTAAGTACTCTACCATTATATTCTCTGATTGTCGTTTGAGACAGGCTCTCTTTTGTAGGCCCTATTTTTGTTCTGTCTTCTTTTATTTGAGGATCTCACTCTGTAGTCCAGGTTTGCCTAGAACTCTCTAGGTAGACCAGACTAGCCTTGAATTTATAGCAATCTCCTAGTTTCCATCTCCCAATACTGGGAACATAGGTGTGAATCACAATACCCTGCTTTTTTCTTTTTTAAAAAATAGCATTTGGGGGCTGGAGAGGGGGCTCAGTGGTGAAAAGGACTGGCTGTTCTTGCAGAGGCCCCACATTGCACCTAACAACTGTCCTAACTTCAGTTCCAAGGGAATCCAATGCCTTCTTCTGACTCCATGGGCATTGTAGGATATGGGTGCACTTACACACATGTGGGCAATACACTCATACTCATAAAATAAAAATAAAAAATATAGCCGGGCGTGGTGGCGCACTCCTTTAATCCCAGCACTCTGGAGGCAGAGGCAGGTAGATCTCTGTGAGTTCAAGGACAACCTGGCCTACATAGCGAGCTCTAGGCCAGCTGGGACTAAAGGGAGTCCCTACCTCAAAAATAAAGACCAGCCGGGCTTGGTGGCGCACGCCTTTAATCCTAGCACTTGGGAGGCAGAGGCAGGCAGATCTTTGTGAGTTCAAGGCCAGCCTGGTCTACAGAGTGAGTTCCAGGACAGCTGGGGCTACAGGGAGACCCTGTCTCGAAAAGACCAAAAAAAAAGAGCAGTCGGCACTCTTAACTGCTAGGCCATCTCTCCAGCCCGTACATTTTCTTTTTTTAATATTATTTTTATTTTATGTGTGTGAGTGTATTGCCTGTATCTATGTAAGTGCACCCATGTTGTAGAATGCCTACAGAGGTCAGAAGAGGGTATTAGATCCCCTGGAACTGAGATTACAGACAATTGTTAGGCCACCCTGTGGGTGCTGGGAGTTGAACCTGGGTCCTCTGCAAGAGCAGCCAGTGCTCTTAACTACTGAGCCATCTCTCCAGCCCTGCTACATTTTTTCTCTAGTCTATGTGCTATGTGGCTTCAAAGTAGAAAAATCCACTTTTCTTCTTTTTATGGTGACTTAGTTTCTATCACCACCTGAATGAAATTCAATGTCTCTGGGGCTCTGTGCTGTCACTTTTTTTTTTTTTTTTTTTTTTTTTTTTTGTCTTTTCGAGACACGGGTCTCCCTTAGCCCCCAGCTGTCCTTGGACTCACTCTGTTAACTCTCACTCTGTAAGACCACATCACTCTGTATACCAGATTGGCCTTAAACTCCACAAAATCCGCCTGTCTCTGCCTCCCAAGTGCTAGGATTAAGCGTGCACCACCAATCCCAGACTGTGCTGTCACTTTTTCACATTTGAGTGTCTATGTTAATATACTTTCATGTCTAAGCTCTTTCTTTCTCTTCTGGTCTATTCCCTTTTTTTTTTTGGGGTCTTTTTTTTTTTTTTTTAAAAAAAAAAAACCCCAGCTGTCCTGGAACTCACTCTGTAACAGGCTGACCTGAACGCACAGAGATCCCCCTACTGTCTGCCTCCTGAGTGCTGGGATTAAAGACGTGTGCCGCCACGTCCGGCTTGAATTTGTTATCTTCCTGCCTCAAAGTTCCCAGTAGCTTGGATTCCAGGTCTACACCATCTGGCCTGTTTTAGGAAGACCTAATTATTACTTTTTTTTCTTTTTAATTTTACCCTTTTTTTTTGGTATTTTTGAAACAGGGTCTCCCTTTTAGTACCAGGTGTCCTGGAGCTCGCTCTGTAGACCAGGCTGTCCTTGAACTCACAAAGATCCGCCTGCCTCTGCCTCCCAAGTGCTAAGATTAAATCTTCTTAAAAAAATAATAATAGCCGGGCGTGGTGGCGCACGCCTTTAATCCTAGCACTTGGGAGGCAGAGGCAGGCGGATCTTTGTGAGTTCAAGGCCAGCCTGGTTTACAGAGCGAGTTCCAGGACAGCTGGGGCTACAGGGAGACCCTGTTCGAAAAGACTAAAAAAAAAAAATTAAATTAAAAAAATAAAAAAGTAATAATTAGGGCTGGGCGCGGTGGCGCATGCTTTTAATCCCAGCACTCGGGAGGTAGAGGTAGGTGGATCTCTGTGGGTTCAAGGCCAGCCTGGTCTACAGAGTGAGTTTCAGGACAGCTGGGGCTACAGGGAGACCCTGTCTCAAAAAGACCAAAAAAAAAAAAAAAGATTTATCAGCTGGATGTGGTGGCCCATGCGTTTAAATCCCACCACTCTGGAGGCAGAGGCAGGCAGATATCTGTGAGTTCAAGGCCAGTCTGGTCTACAGAGTGAGTTCCAGGCCAACTGGAGCTACCGGGAGATCTTGTCTCAAAAACATGCCCCCCCAAACAGAAAAGATTTATCATTTTATTTGTTTTATGTGTGTCTATGTGAGTGTCTGACATGACATGTGTGCATGCCCAGGCAAAGTACTAGAGAGCACTCCAACTCCTGGAGCTGGAGTTACAGATGGCTGTGAACTACCTGATATGGGTGCTGCATATAGACCAGGCTGGCCTTGAACCCATGAGATCTGAACTTTGATCCTCTGGAAGAGCAGCAAAAATTTTTTTTTCTATCTTTTTGAGACAGGGTCTCCCTGTAGTCCCAGCTGTCCTGGAACTCACTCTATAGACCAGGCTGGCCTTGAACTCACAAAGATCCGCCTGCCTCTGCCTCCCAAGTGCTAGGATTAAAAGTGTGCGCTACCACGCCCTGCGCAACATTTCTTAACTGCGGATTCAGACCCTTATTTTATTTATTTATTTATTTATTTATTTATTTATTTATTTATTTATTTGTCTTTTCGAGACTGTCTCCCTGTAGCCCCAGCTGTCTTGGAACTCACTATGTAGACCAGGCTGACCTTGAACTCACAGAGATCTGCCTGCCTCTGCTGGGATTACAGGTGTGTGCCGCCAGGCCTAGCTTCCTTTATCATTCTTTTTGAGATAGGACTCCGGTAGCCAAGACTGGCCTCAAGTTTGCTTTATATTTGTTTGTTTGGTTTGGTTTTGGAGACAGGGTCTCTTGTACCCCAGGCTATCTTTGTCTTCCTGATCCTTCTGCTTCCACCTCCCAGTTGCTAGGATTGTTATAGCCTGTGCTACCATGCCCAGTTCAACCTGGGGGCTGTGAGGATCAGTTTAGAGTAAGTCTTACTCAAACTTCATTTTCTGTCTGGATGAATTTGCCTTGCATGGAGTATTCCCTTCCCAGAATTCAGCTCGGCTGTCTTTCCCTTTGAGGTCTCCTCTACAGTGTCTGGGAAGCTGTCCTTGAGCAGCCTAAATGAAGCAGCACACCTTCTCCCTGTTCACTCAAGCGTACTTAAATTTTTCCACAGCATTTTCCATTTATTACTACCTGGCTTTATTTATTCACGGCTTCTCTAATAAAATGCAGTTATGAACCCAAGCTTTGTTTGGTTCTCTGCCGTATCCCTAACACATATAAGAATATTTTTTTTTTCCTTTTTGGTATTTTCGAGACAGGGTTTCCCTGTAGCCCCAGCTGTCCTAGAACTCGCTCTGTAGACCAGGCTGGCCTTGAACTCACAAAGATCCGCCTGCCTCTGCCTCCTGAGTGCTAGGATTAAAGGCGTGCACCACCATGCCCAGCAAGAGTATTTTATTTATTATTTTTATTTTATGTGTATGAGTGTATTGCTTTCATGTATGTGAGTGCACCTGTATCATGCAATGCCTTAGAGGTCAGAAGAGGGTGTTGGGTTTCCCTGGACCCGAGTTAAGCACAGTTCTTAGCTGCCACATGGCTATTTTAGTATCATAGGTAACAATGTACACACACACACACACACACACACACAAGGGTTGTTGTTTTTTTTTTTTGCCTTGTTGAAACACAGTCTCACTCTATAGCTGGTCTGTGCTGGATAGCTTTAGTGTCAACTTGACACACCTGGGTTGAGGGAGCCTCAATTGGGGAATTGGCTCCATTGGATTGGCCTGTGACCACATCTGTGGAATATTGTCTTGATGGTTGAGCAGTGTGGGAGGGCCCAGCCCACAATGAGTAGTGCCACCCTGGGCAGGTTGTTGTGTACTGTATAGGAAGTCATGCTGGGCATGAGCCAGGGGAGCAAGCCAGTGAACAGCATTCCTCCATGGCCTGTGCTTCAGCTCCTGCCTCCAGGTTCCTGCCCTGAGTTCCTGCCTTGGGCTCCCTGAGTGATGAACTGTGACCCAGGAGATGTAAGCTGAATAAAAATCCTTTCCTCCCCAAGTTGGTGTCAGTCAGAGTGTTTTGTCACAGTAATGGAAGACAAACTAGAACATGGTCTAACATAGAACTCATTATGTAGCCCAGGCTGGTCTTGAACTAATGACAGTTCACCTTTCTCAGCGTCTAACATGGGAGAGCACCCCCTCACCCCGAGGTTACAGCATTTACCCAATATGTTCCATGCCCCGGCCCACGGGGTCTCCAACAAGGGCCTGAGGAGAAGGTAACCTGAATGAGAGACAAACCAGACACAAAGGAGACCAAGACAAGAATCTGATCAAGGTCTCAAATTTTATTTTTGTAAGGCAGTATATATTGGAGCGAGCAGGAGGAAACAGCCCCAGCTGGCATAGTTTAAGGCCATTAGGTTGCTAGGATACCTAACTGCTGATTGTTCTCTGGGGAAGGTTATGGGTGGGTGAACTCCCAAGAAGAAGCGGGGTGTTCTTGTCAAACGGGGCGTGCTGTCCTAATAGGTTAACTTTAAGCTTGGTCAGCTGCTTTGTGCTAAATGGGTGAGCCTTGGGGAAACAGAAACCTAAGGTGGCTCTAGATAGCCGTGGCCAGACCGTTGTCTAATGGCCATTGCTCCCAACATCTCCTCCCTTCTTTTATACAAAAAGAGGGGGAGTCCTGCTTGTAGTGGTGGGCTTTAACCAATTGGGGGAGAAGGGACCTGGCTCCTCCAAGGTTTTAATATCATTGACCCTTGGTATCTTTTGCGGAGGGGAGGAAGGGTGTTTTGGCTGTTTATTTTTTGATATCAACCTCCATGCAAGCCAGGTATTCTCTCAGGGAATTCAGAGGCAGTTCGTGGACCTTCCCTTGCGGTGCTTAGCCTCGCACCCACATTGGTGCCCATATCGCACTCCTTTGTGTGAGTCGATATGCATATGTATTAGTCACTTTTCTGTTGCTGTGATAAAGCACCATGACCAAGGAACTTATAAAAGGAAGAGTTTATCTGAGCTTACGATTGGTGGTTCCAGGGAATTAGAGTCCATTGTGGCGGGAGGCATGGCGGCTGGATCTGGAACAGCAAACCGAGGATCACATCTCGCAAAGAGCACAGGAAGCAGAGAGAGGGCGACTGTAGACCATGAGGCTTGTTAAAACTCACTAAGCTGAGCCGGGCGTGGTGGCGCAAGCCTTTAATCCTAGCACTTGGGAGGCAGAGGCAGGCGGATCTTTGTGAGTTCAAGGCCAACCTAGTCTACAAAGTGAGTTCCAGGACAGCTGGGGATACAGGGAGACCCTGTCTTGAAAAGACCAAAAAAAATAAATAAATAAATAAAAAAAAAACTCACTAAGCCTGCCCCCAGTGACACACTTCCTCCAGCACGGCCACACACCCCAAGACCTCCAAAAACAGCGCCACCAACTGGAGACAAACGTCTGAATACCTAGAACCTATGGGGGACACTCATTCAAACCACCACAGCATAGGTCTGAATCCTATGCAGCTCCTAAAGGAGAGGAGTCATTTGGCCTCACTTAGCGTTGGTCTGCCGAATTTAAACCGAAAGCAGTGGGTCTATTGGTTGGCAAATGGAGGGAGGAGTTATTCGGTTGATCCCAGTTCTGCCAGTCCTCGGTCCACAAGATCCAGGCGATGGTAATGAACCTGAATAGATCTTTCTGTTATAGAGTCAACCTGCTGTTTGATAAAGGATATCAATCTGTTAAGAGCAAAAGGTCCTATGGTTACCAAAAGTAGGAGGACAATGAGGGGGTCCCAGGAATGGCATTAAAAGAGAGAGCATGGATGATTTCCACCACTCATTCGCTGCTGAGGAAAATTTTTGTTTATTTATATCATTGCTTAGTTGATTAAGTTTTGTGACCTGAGTTTCAACTAATCCAGACTCATTAATGTAAAAACATCATTCCTCGCCAAGAAAAAGGCAAGTGCCTCCTTTTTCAGCAGTAATAAGATCTAGAGCCCTCCGATTCTGAAGGGCTACTTGGGCAAGGGAAGTAATCTGTCTCTGCAGGGAAGCTAATGATTCGGCGGAGGCGTCTACTGCAATTTGAAATTGCTGAGTAAGTGTAGCAACAGTAGTAAGGGAATAACCTAGGGCCCCATCGGCCGGGCCTGTTGCCACTGCAGCAGTGGCAAGAGAAATTCCTGCAACAACTGGAAGGAAGACAGCTTTTGTCCCTCGCTGTAGTCTCGCCGGCAAGAACTTCACGCGGACAACAGGATTCTTCTGTGGTAATATTTATTGTGCACAGCTCTTTTGTGAGAAGGACCCCGAAATGGGGCAGAAGCACCACTTATATAGCAGTCCAGAGGGTTCGGGTATGCTCTGGATAGGTGCACTGTCCGATGCCTCATTAGCATGCCCAAGGCGCGGGCCCAGAAAGTAGTAGTCATGCGCAGTTTGTCCAATGCAAAGGCAACGGCGGGAAGCGGCTTGTAGTGACTCAGGAAGTCGGCGCCATCTTAGGGCGTGGCACAGCACACAATGTCTGTGTGGTAGGCTGCCAACAGTTCCCCCTTTCTGTTTTAATAGAGCAAGGTCTCTGGGCCGCAGCTGCGACATGACCTGTCAGAGACTATTAAAATTGGCTGGGAGAATGTCTGTCTTAGGTTGCCTCTGCAGAGGTATTCCTTACCCGTCATGGGGTGGACAGACAGCTTTTGGTCTGTTCCCTGTCTTAGGTTGGTAATACTTGCAGCAGGTCTTACCCGTCATTGACTACTTCTCCAGCATACTAAGCCAAATGTTTGGGGAGGAGCCTGCTTCCAAAGCCGCAAGGGCCTGTGCAATGACTACTTTATCGCGCTGATGCTGGGCACGGAGCCTACACATAATCCAGAGCATAATTATAATCCCTCCACATAGAAATAGGCCAAACCCTGC
>VZQC01015016.1:232092-252509 GCA_009823505.1 Rhizomys pruinosus | reverse complement strand
TTTTGGTCTTTTTTTGAGACAGGGTCTCCCTGTAGCCCCAGCTGTCCTGGAACTCACTCTGTAGACCAGGCTGGCCTTGAACTCACAAAGATCCGCCTGCTTCTGCCTCCCAAGTGCTAGGATTAAAGGCATGCACCACCACACCCTGCCTCTTTTATTTTTTTAATTAATTAATTTATTTTTTGGTCTGCAGCCCCAGCTGTCCTGGAATTCGCTCTGTAGACCAGGCAGGCCTTGAACTCACAAAGATCCACCTGCTTCTGCCTCCTAAGTGCTCTGAGTAAAGGTGTGCGCCACCACGCCTGGCTAGGTTCTCTTTATTTTTATCAGTTATCTTGTGTATATGGGGGTGCGTGTGTCATAGCACTGATGTGGAGGTCAGAGGACAACTTTCAGGAGTTAGTTCTCCCCCTCCACCATGTGGATACTGGGAACAGAACTCAAGTCTTTGGGCTTGGTAGCAAGTGCCTTTACCTCCTGAGCCATCTTACTGGTTGTTTTAAAAGTATCAGTATTGGGGCTGGAGAGATAGCCTAGTGGTTAAGAGCACCGACTGCTCTTACAGAGGACCCAGGTTCGATTCCCCAGCACCCACATGGCGGCTAAGAACCGTCTGTAACTCCAATTCCAGCAGAACTCCAGTTCCAGGGGAATCCAAGACCCTCTTCTGACCTCTGCGGCATTGCCCAACACAGTGCACAAACCTACATGCAGACAGTACATTCATACACATATGAAGAGAAATAAAAATTAAATAAATAAATAAATAAATAAATAAATAAATAAATAAATAAATGTATCAGTATCTGCTGGGACTACAGGGAGACCCTGTCTCGAAAAGACCAAAAAGAAAAAATATATCAATATCTTTCTTTTCTGGGTATGTTCCTGGCTGGCTAGCTAGTTTGGAGCACAGTCTCCTGGGCTTTTGCCAGGTGACTCTCCTTGCAGAGGTAGTGCGGTACAGCAGTCTAGAGCCCAAGGTTTGGACTTGGGGAAACTTGGCTTTGAATTCTTGTTCTTCTATTTATCCCAGGCTAAAATATCTGAAACCCAGTTTTTGTATTTGTAAAATTAGAAAGAATATCAGTGTCGCCGGGTGTGGTGGCGCATGCCTTTAATCCTAGGACTTGGGAGGCAGAGGCAGGCAGATCTTTGTAAGTTCAAGGCCAGCCTGGCCTACATAAGGAGTTCCAGGCCAGCTGGGGCTTTAGGGAGACCCTGTCTCAAAAAGACTATATATATATATATTTTTTTTTTTTATTTAATCCCAACATTCAGAAGCAGAGAGGCAGATCTCTATGACTTTGAGTCAAGCCTACTCTAATGGAGAATCCCAGGCTAGCTTGGACCACAGGAATCACTGTCTCAAAAAAAAAAAAATTGCGCCAGGCATGGTGGTGCACGCCTTTAATCCTAGCACGATGGAGGCAAAGGCAGGTGGATCTCTGTGAGTTCAAGGTCAGCCTGGTCTACACAGTGAGTACCAGGACAGCTGGGACTACAGGGAGACCCTGTCTCGAAAAGACCAAAAAAAAAAAAATTGTGAGAGTGGGAATTTGACTCAGTGTGTTTGCCTAGAGTGCAGAAGAGTTTCATCCCCAGCACACACCACACACACACACACACACACACACACACACACACACACAGAGCAATGATTAACAACTCTCTTTAACCCAGTAGTTAAGAATTTGTCTTAGGGGCTGGAGAGATGGCCTAGCAGTTAAGAGCGTTGACTGCTCTTGCAGAGGACCCAGGTTTGATCCCCAGCACCCACATGGTAGCTGAGAACCATCTTTAACTCCAGTTCCAGGGGAATCTGACACCCTCTTCTGACCTCCATGGCATTGCACGACACGGGTGTACAAACATACATGCAGACAGTACATTCAGACACATATGAAAATAAATTAAAAAAGAACTTGTCTAAAAAAAAGGGGGGGGCTGGAGAGATGGCCTAGTGGTTAAGAGCACCGACTGCTCTTGCAGAGGACCCGGGTTCGATCCCCAGCACCCACATGGCAGCTGAGAACCGTCTGAAACTCCAATTCCAGGAGAACTCCAGTTCCAGGGGAATCCGACACCCTCTTCTGACCTCCGAGGCATTGCAGGACATGGGTGCACAAACCTACATGTAGACAGTACATTCATACACATAGAGAAAAATAAGTAAATAAATTAAAAAAAAAAAGAATTTGTCTTACCATGTTTGTAACTCTGACAAGGCCTAGCATCAAGTTGACACAGCTTTTGGATCACATTAAGTAGAACTGAACATCCATTTAGACATTAGCACAAAAGCTATGTCACCAAATAGCTGTCATTCCAAAAGTGACAGCCAAGCCTGACACAGGCATTCCTGTATACCTTGTGAGCCACGATTTCAGCTCCCTGCATCATAGGCATCTCATACTTCACTCTATTCCTCTGACCCTTGGAAAGGGCAAACTAAGAACCTTAGCAGCTGAGAAGTCTTTGAATTGGGCAGCACAGGCTTGGGTCCTGGCCTCGCACTGCCTGCAGGGCCAGTTCATCTCTCTGAGCCTCAGTTTTCTCATCTGTGAGAAGTGGGTGTAATACCTCCCGCGTCCCCTCATTACTGGAAGAAGGGTGTCTCCCGCCTGCTCCTCTCTTTGCGAAGGACACTCCCTGTATTCTTTTTGAGGTTGAGGGGTAGTCACCCATATTTCACCCTATTTCCTCCTGCTTCAGCTTGACTGTCACTTCTTCCAGAATGCCTTCCTGATAATTACTTTTGTAATTACTTTTTTTTTTTGAGACAGGGTCTCCCTGTAGCCACAGCTGTCCTGGAACTCACTCTGTAGAGTAGGCTGGCCTTGAACTCACAGAGATCCATCTGCCTTTGCCTCCCAGGTGCTAGGATTAAAGGTGTGTGTCACCATTCCCAGCTTAAAGACTGTCCACCACGCCCAGTTTAAAGACTGTTCTTAGCTGCAATGCGGGTGCTGGGAATTGAACCCAGGTCCTCTGTAAGACTCTCTAGCCCCTTGAGCCGGGCATGGTGGCGCATGCCTTTAATCCTAGCACTCGGGAGGCAGAGGCAGGCGGATCTTTGTGAGTTCAAGGCCAGCCTGGTCTACAGAGTGAGTTCCAGGACAGCTGGGGCTACAGGGAGACCCTGTCTCGAAAAGACCAAAAAAAAAAAAAAGACTCTCTAGCCCCATAATTACTTTTTTTTTAACCCAAATCTTTGTGCTGCTAAGCAAGTGCTCTACCAATAGCTACCTCTGCAGACCTATAAATACTTCTGCTTGTTTTTCTGAGAAGGGGTCTCAGGATGTAACCCTAGCTGACCTAGGACTCTTTATGTAGAACAGGCTGGGCTCTAGCTCACAGAGACCCACCTGCCTCTGCCTACTGAGTGCTGGAGTTAAAGGCATGTGTGCCACCATGCCCAGCCTATAATTGTTCCTTAAACTACTCCCTTTCTGGATTTCAAAAGCTCAAAGGATAAGAATGGTGTCTATTTCATTCATTCCTTTATCTCTAGTGTCTAATAGTTCTTTGGTGCACAATATTTTGGCAGACTATTTTAACTGAGGGGAAAAAAAGAAAGAAGTATGTACATAGAGATAGCTCAGCCAATAAAAGTTCTAGCCTCCCAAGCCTCATGACTTGAGTTTGATCCCCAGAACCTGTGATGAAAGAACAAATCAACTCCTGAAAGTTGTTCTCTGATATCTGCGGGTGGTCTGTGGCACACGTGCACTTGTTTACACACATTAATAATAATAATAATAGTAATAATAATAATAAATTTTAAAGTATGTAGCTAGGAATTCTAATCTTTAGCAAGCTGTCAGCAAATGAGAACTGTTATTAACAATAAAGTATTGATACTGTGTTCAGAAAAGTGAAGCCTTGGTGGTGGAGCACAACTTTAATCCCAGCACTTGGGAGACAGAGGCAGGAGGATCTCTGTGAGTTCAAGACCAGCCTGGTCTACATAGTGAGTTAGGGAGACTCTGTCTCAAAAAGCCAAAAAAAAAAAAAAAAAAGAGAAATTGAGTACATATTATGAATTAAACTCTTTATCTTGTTTGATGTCCTTGGCCAATTTTTTTTTTTTTTTGTCCTTTTGAGACAGGGTCTCCCTGTAGCCCCAGCTGACCTGAACTTACTATGTAGACCCTGCTGGCCTTGAACTCCCAGAGATCCTCCTGCCTCTGCTTCCTGAGTGCTGGGATTAAAGTTGTGCGCCACCACACTGGCTGACTATCTGTATCTTTTAAAAAAGGATTCCTTCTAATCAAAAAAAAAAAAAATAAAGCCATATAGGAAATTTTGATAATGATAATTGAAAATAAATGGACCAAGGACAGTGCCAAGAAATTGTAAAGCTCTATTTTTTTTTTAACCACTTGAAAACCAGGGAAAAACTCTAAAAAAATAAAAATAAATAAATAAGGATTTCTTTTATTTTTATTTGTGTGTGTATGTGTGAATGTCTGTGCGTATGTCTCTGTGTAGACGTATGCACACATGTGGCACACGTGTGGCACACGTGTGCAGGTGCCTGGAGGGAGGCCAGAAGAGGGATTCAGATCCCTGGGAGCTGGATTTCTAGGTACTTGTGGGTGCTGGGAACAACCAAACTCCAGTCATGCGGATGGGCAGCAAGTGCTCTTAGCACTATCTGTGTATTGCCGGGCGTGGTGGCGCTCGCTGTTAATCCTAGCACTCCGGAAGCAGAAGCAGGCGGATCTTTGTGAGTTCCAGGCCAGCCTGGTCTATAGAATAAGTTCCAGGACAGCTGGGGCTACAAGGAGGCCTCTCGAAAAGACCAAAGAAAAAAAAAAAAAAAGGGCATGGGTCACCACGCAGGCAATAGAATATCTGTATATTAACAACCACTGGAAACATGGTACACTGTCTAAAATCAGTTAACCATCCTGATCGCATGCTTGACTGGGAAGGAACTTTGGCCAGCTCCCTGCTGCTGTCCAGAATCACATGAACACCATACCATATATCTGCAGCTTAGCAAAAAACCAAAATTCAAAGCACAGCTGCCCTATTGCTTTTGTCCCACTGTCAAATAGAAAATTCCTAAGTCAAAGTCTGGTGAAATAAATCAGTGGGTAAAGCATTCGCTGTGCAAGCCTGATGGCCTTCGTTCCGTCTCTGTAACCCAGGTGGAAGGAGAGCACGCAGGGTGGCTCACACCTTTAACCCTAGCCCTAAGGAGGGAGAGACACTGGATCTCCGTGAGTTCAAGGCCAGCTGTGGCTACAGGAAGACCCTATCTCAAAAAGACAAAAAAAAAAAAAAAGAAAGAGAACGGAATCCACAAAGTTGCCCCCACAAGAGTGCTGTGCGACACGTGCCCCAGTCATGCATACAAAATAATAAATACAAATTATTTTTTTGACACAGGGTTTCCCTGTGGCTCCAGAGCTGGCCTCTAATTTGCTGTGTAGACCAGGCTGGCCTCCATCCCACAGAGATCCACCTGTCTCTGCTTCCCCAGTGCTGGGATTAAAGGTGTGCACCACCACACCTGAAACTTTTCTTTTTTTTTTAATTTTATTTATTTTCGTTTGTGTATGAATGTGCTGTCTGCATGTAGGTTTGTGCACCCGTGTCATGTAATGCCGTGGAAGTCAGAAGAGGGTGTCAGATTCCCCTGGAACTGGAGTCAAAGACGGTTCTCAGCCGCCATGTGGGTGCTGGGAATCGAACCCGGGTCCTCTGCAAAGAACAGTTGGTGCTCTTAACCACTAGGCCATCTCTCCAGCCCCAATGTGGAATTTATGTCTTTTATTTTTGTTTTGAGACAGGCTCTTGCTGTGTAGCCCAAGAGGACAAACTTTGGGGGGTTGGGGTGGGGAGGAGTGTCTCACGTACGCTAGGCCTGCCGAGAACTGGCACTGTGGCGGGTTCTGGCCCCCTGCTCCCATTTCTCTGGGCTGTGGATTACAGGAGGCCTGTGCCTGGTTTATGTGAGCTCTGGGCCTTGTGATTTCTTTTCTTTTCTTTCTTTTTTTTTTTTGTATGTATAATAATGTACTGTCTGCATGTAGGTGTTTTTGTTTTGTTTTGTTTTGTTTTGTCTTTTCGAGACAGGGTCTCCCTGTAGCCCCAGCTGTCGTCGCTGGAACTCACTCGCTGTAAGACCGCAGGGCTGCCCGTATGACTCACAAAGATCTGGCCTGGGACCTAGTTGCTTCCTCAAAAGTGCTAAGGATTAAAGGTGCGTGCATCCACCAAACGGACCCACTTCTGCAGCTATGGTTTTTTTGTAGGTTTTTTTTTTGTATTGTTTGTTTATTTATTAATTCATTAATTAATTTATTTAGACAGGGTCTCCCTAATAGCCACAGAGGTTGGACCTGGAATCACATTCCTGTAGACAATGGGTGGTTCCTTGAACTCTAAGAGATCTGCTTGCCTCTGTCTTCCCCCGAGCTGCTGGGGCAATTAGAAGGCTGCACCACCATTGTAACGCCCTAAACTTAAAGACAGTTACTTAGAAACCGCCTCAATGATGGGGTGCGGATGAAGTCGAACCAGTCTCTACATGAAGACGCAAGAGGTCAGGTGGCTCTTAAACACCACTGGAGACATCTCTTCGCAGCCCGTAATGAACGATGAATAGGTTTGTGCACACAATCAGGTGTGGCTCAAATGCCAGCGGAAGGATCACGTTTAAGGATGGTTGAGAGTTATCACCAGACTAGAAACTGGAGATTATAGAGAGGGTTAACTTCTAAGCAGCTACATTTCAATGTGGGTTGCTGGGGATTCGACCGGGTCCTTGACAAAAAAGATGAGCGGCTTTTTTTTTTTTTATTTATTTTTTTTTATAAAATCTCATCGTAAATGTGTATCAATGTACTGTCTGCATGTCAGGTTGTGCAACACGTAAGTTCGTGCAACTGGCACGCGGAGAGTCAGAACGAGGGAAGTGTCGAGATTCCACTCTGGAACTGGAGTTTATCCTGGAATTGGACATTTCCAGACGGTTCTACGGGAGCTCCATCAAACCTTCCTGCCAATGTGGGGTGTGGGGGTCGAACACCATGGCGTCCTCTGTAAGAGGCGGTCTGGTTACCAAGCGGCTTACTTAAACCCCGCCTAGGACAAGCGAACCATTCTTATATCTCCAGCCCTTAAGGGCCATTAGTGATTTCTAAGGAAAAAGCGCAGACTCTACTCCCAAATGATCACTGACCCCCATTGTCCATCTCCACAGGCCTTAACCTGCAATCTTGCTCCTCTAGCTCCTGAGTCCTGGGGTTACAGGTGTGTGCCACCCTACCGAGCTTGTCTTTGTTTTTGTTCTTAGACAGGGACTTGCTATGTAGCCCAAACTGGTCTCAAAGGAATAACTCTTCTGCCTCGACCTCCCACATAAGTGGAGTATTTTAGGTGGTACAGTCCCTACACCCAGCTGAATTTCTATTTTTTTTTTTTTTTGTTTTTGTCTTTCGAGACAGGGTCTCGCCTGTAGCCCCAGCTGTCCCTGGACCTCCACTCTGTAAACTGGCAGGCCGGCTTTGAACTCCAACAAAGATCGCCTCGCTCTGCCTCCACAAGTCGCTCAGGATTAAGGCGTGCGCCATCCAACGCCCGCGGTTGAATTTCTATTTTTAATGCTGGCAAGCACATTTAAAAAAAATACCTGCNTCTCCTGGAATTGGAGTTACAGATGGTTCTCAGCCACCATGTGGGTGCTGGGGATCGAACCTGGTCCTCTGCAAGAGCGGTCGGCGCTCTTAACCGCTAGGCCATCTCTCCAGCCCCCATTGTTTCTATTTTTTGGGGGGGGTCTTTTCAAGACAGGGTCTCCCTGTAGCCCCAGCTGTCCTGGAACTCACTCTGTAAACCAGGCCGGCTTTGAACTCACAAAGATCCGCCTGCCTCTGCCTCCCAAGTGCTAGGATTAAAGGCGTGCGCCACCACGCCCGGCTGAATTTCTATTTTTAATGCTGGCAAGCAATTTAAAAAAATGCCTATGGGCTAGTGACTGCTTGGGACCTGCCTGTTTGCAATGAATGCTGTTCAGCCTTTAGCTATCCTTGGTGACTACTGCTGTGTGAATCAACATTCCATCATCACTTCATTTATTATGTTTCCTCCTTGACAGGCCCTATCTCAGTGCTTTACACAGATGACCTCATGTTATCTCCAAATCCAGCTGTGGGGTCAAGTAAGGTTCAGGAAGGTTATGACACTTGCCCAAGGTCACCAGGCTAAAGCAGTAGAAACAGATAAAAAGATCTTTCCACTGAACTGCACTGGGATAGACATTATGGACATTTGTGGCAGGGTTACTGTGGCCCAGCACTGTGCTTCCCAGGACCAATTTGTAGTCCTCATATCTCTAGGAAGAAGTCAACTGTTACCACACCTAGTTTGTGGATGAGGAATCTGAGGTACTGAAAAGGAGTGCTCAAGGTGAAAACAAGTTCCAAACCCAACCTCATGTCCCCATCCCCACTTTTTTAGGAACCCCTATTTACAGTTTTGGTTTGTGGAAGACTGCGAGACTGACTGAGGACTCAGAAATCTCCCTGTGAATTCTTCGGTGAGAGATGTGACCTGAAGATTGCAGTACTTGACTTCACCTAAGCTGTGGTCCTAGAGCGCAGGAGGGTAAGTCTGCTGGGTAAGAAGTTCAAGGCCATTCTTGAATACATGTGAACTCCAGGTCAGTCTGTGCTACATGAGTCCCTGTATTTTTTTAACTGTATGTAAAAATAATAAGCAAATTTTCTCTCCATAAATTCTATTTTCAAAAAAGAACTAGGAGGTTTTGGTTTTTGTTTTTGTTAAGAAAACCATGGACCAGAGAGATGGCTCAATGGTCAAAATTGCTTGCTGTTCTTCCAGAGGAGCCGAGAGTTCAGTCCCTAGCACTCACATCAGGAGGCTCACAACTAACTGCAACTCCAACTCTAGGGCCTCCAACTCCTCTGACCTCCGTGGGCAGCTTCACTTATGTGCACATCTACATAACCTTTTTAATTAAAAAAAATCTGGGCATCGTGATCCATGCCTTTAATCCCAGAAATTGGGAGGCAAAAGCAGGCAAATATCTGTGAGTTTGAGGCCAGCCTGGTCTACATAGCAAGTTCCAGGCCAGCCAGGGCTATATAGTAAGACCCTGTCTCAAAAATCAAAACAACAGCTGGGTGTGGTGGCTCACACCTTTAATCCCATCACTCTGGAGGTAGAAGCAGACAGATCTCTGTGAGTTCAAGGCCAGTCTGGTATACATAATGAGTTCCTATGGTCCTAGAGTTCCAGGACAGCTGGGGTTATAAGGAGACCCTGTTTCAAAAAGACCAAAACAAATAACACACACACACACACACACACACACACACACACACACACCAGGCCAGAGAGATGGCTTAGCAGTTAAGATCACTGGCTGCTCTTCCTAAAGACCTGAGTTCAGTTCCCAGCACCTACATGGTGGCTAATACCATTTGTGATTCCAGTTCCAGGGATCCAATGCTCTCTTCTGGCCTCTACAGGCCATGCACATGGTGCACCTGCATGCAGATAAGACATTCATACGCATAAAACAAACAAAAACTGAAAAAAAAAAAAAACCCACACAATAAGTATTAAAATGCACTGAGATGCTTCTGCTTCTAGATCACTAGGGAAAATAAGAAAAAGTTTGCTTTTATAACTGTGTATTCTCCAAAGCAGAAATAATATAATGGCATTTCTTTTATTTTTTTCTTTTATTATTATTATTTTTTTTTTTTTTGGTCTTTTCGAGACAGGGTCTCCCTGTCTGTAGCCCGTGAGGCTTCCTGGAATTTGGCTATAAGGACCAGGCTGGCCTTGGAACTCATCAAAGATCTGCCTGCCTCTGCCTTCCCGTGACTAGGAATAAAGGCATGCACCAACCACGCCTCCGCCTATTTTTTTTATTTTTTTATGGGTATGAGTGTTACTGTCGGGCAATGTGAGGACATGCAGAAGAGGTGTCGGATTCCCCTGGAAACTTGAGTTAGATGGTTCTTAGCTCCATGTGGTGTGCTGGGGATTGAACCTGGGTCCTCTGCAAGAGCAGTCGGCGATCTTTTTAATTTTCTTTTAAATTATTTGTTGTTGTTGTTTTCTTTCAAGACATGGTCTCCCTGTAGCCCCAGCTGTCCTGGAACTCACTCTTGTAGCCAAGGCTGGCCTTGAACTCACAAAGATCCACCCTGTCTCTGGCCTCCAGTGCTGGGATTAAAAGGCGTTGCACCACCACGCCCGGCTAAATTTATTTTTTATGTGTAGAGTGTTTACTGTCTGCATGTAGGTTGGGTGCACCATGTGTGCAATGCTGAGGACATTTCAGAAGAGGATGTCGGTTCCCCTGGAACTGGAGTTAAAGGACAGGTTCTTAGGCTGCCATTGTGGTGCTGGGAATCGACCCAGGTCCCCTGCAAGAGCAGTCAGTGCTGTCTTAACCGCTGAGCCATCTCTCCAGCCCCCAATGGCATTTCAAGGTTGAGGACAGAGCTCCAGTGGTTTAATGTTTGTCTAGCATGTACAAAGCTCTGGGTTTATCTGCAGCACCAACATAAACCAGGCTGAGAGCTCAGGATCTAGGGAGAAATGTAAACCAATTCTGAAGTTCAAAGTCATCTTCTGCTTCATGAAAGTCTATCTCCAGAGGGCTGGAGAGATGGNCCATCTCTCCAGCCCTCTGGAGATAGACTTTCATGAAGCAGAAGATGACTTTGAACTTCAGATTGTTACATCTCCCTAATCCTGAGCTCTCAGGCCTGGTTTATGTGGTGCTGCAGATAAATCCAGAGCTTTGTACATGCTAGACAAACATTAAACCACTGGAGCTCTGTCCTCAACCTTGAAATGCCATTGGGGGCTGGAGAGATGGCTCAGCGGTTAAGAGCACTGACTGCTCTTGCAGGGGACCTGGGTCGATTCCCAGCACCACAATGGCAGCCTAAGAACCTGTCCTTTAACTCCAGTTCCAGGGGAACCGACATCCTCTTCTGAAATGTCCTCAGCATTGCACACATGGTGCACCCAACCTACATGCAGACAGTAAACACTCTACACATAAAAAATAAATTTAGCCGGGCGTGGTGGTGCAACGCCTTTTAATCCCAGCACTGGAGGCCAGAGACAGGGTGGATCTTTGTGAGTTCAAGGCCAGCCTTGGCTACAAGAGTGAGTTCCAGGACAGCTGGGGCTACAGGGAGACCATGTCTTGAAAGAAAACAACAACAACAAATAATTTAAAAGAAAATTAAAAAGATCGCCGACTGCTCTTGCAGAGGACCCAGGTTCAATCCCCAGCACACCACATGGAGCTAAGAACCATCTAACTCAAGTTTCCAGGGGAATCCGACACCTCTTCTGCATGTCCTCACATTGCCCGACAGTAACACTCATACCCATAAAAAAATAAAAAAAATAGGCGGAGGCGTGGTTGGTGCATGCCTTTATTCCTAGTCACGGGAAGGCAGAGGCAGGCAGATCTTTGATGAGTTCCAAGGCCAGCCTGGTCCTTATAGCCAAATTCCAGGAAGCCTCACGGGCTACAGGGGGCTACAGGGAGACCCCGTCTTGAAAAGACACCAAAAAAAGTTTACAGAAGAAACTGGGAATGGTACTAGTCTCTGAGGAGAGGCCATGGGTGTAGCGGTGGGAGGGTTGGTGGACTGTGTGGGAGACAGATTTTCACTTTGTATCCTCTGAGCGTTTATTCTGTGTTCACATGATAAAGGTGCAAGGAAAGATTGCACTTTAATAACAGGCTAACCTTTTAGAGAGTCCACTGTCATATCCACAATGGGGTCCACAATGGGGTCTAACGTAGCATTCCAAGCAGTGGAGACAGAAACATAGGTGGACGCCCTGTCTGTCCAGTGTGAGAATTTATTGATTAATAACTAATTCAAAGCTATGTCAGTTGTGTTGGCTGTGAGTTGCCAAGTGTGTCAGTCCAGTTTTTGTTGCTGTGATAAACACTGTGCCTGAAAGCAACTTGAGGCAGAAAGGTTTCTTCATCTTACAGGTCCATCAAGGAAGGAAGCGGAGACCTGAAGTCAGGCAGAAGCTTACAGCAGAGCTCACAGCAGAACATGGCTTCTTGCCTTCTTCCCTGACTGACTCAGCTTTCCTTTTTTTTTTTCTTTTTTTTTTCCCTCCCAGTTACTTTTCTATTTATTTATTTATTTATTTATTTATTTATTTATTTATTTATCTATTTATTTATGTCTTTTCGGGACAGGGTCTTCCTGTAGCCCCAGCTGTCCTGGAACTCACTCTATAGACCAGGCTGGCCTTGAACTCACAAAGATCCACCTACCTCTGACTCCCAAGTGCTAGGATTAAAGGCGTGTGCCACCATATCCGGCTTCAGTTACTTTTCTTATATGGCCCAAGCCTACCTGCCCAGGGGTGGCACTGCCCACCAGTGGGGCTGGGCCCTCCCACATCATTTAACAATCAAGAAACTGCTCCACAGACATGACCACAGGCCAATTGAATGGAGGCAAATTCTCAAACGAGATTCGCTCTTTTGTGTATGTCAAGGTTTGTGTTGTTGACAGTAATTAGCTGGGACACCAAGTAATTCCAATTTTGCTTGATATCTGACTGTTGGCAATCATAAATTTTTTATTCCGATCGTAATTTCTTTATTTTTTGAAGCAGGGTTTCACATTGTGGCTCAGGCTGGCCTGAAACTCACTATGTAGCCCAGGCTGACCTCAGAATCATGGCAATGCTTCTGCCTCAGCCACCTGAGTCCTGAGATGACAAAGGCCACCACTTCCAGAAGCCCAATCTTTCTGATATTAACACATTACACTTCACATAATTATATACGAAGATTGCAGATGGCTAAGAAAGGGTTAAAGAGGCTGCAGAGTTCAGACAGGCCATCTTGAAGTTGGAAGCAGAGAGCTTACACAGACTCTATGAAAAGTCTATAGTGAAGCAGATAAGAAGTCTTGGCGCAGGGGGCTGGAGAGATGGCCTAGCGGTTGAGTGCCAACCGCTCTTGCAGAGGACCAGGGTTCCATCCCTAGCACCCACATGGCAGCTGAGAACCATCTTTAACTCCAGTTCCAGGAGAATATGACACCCTCTTCTGACCTCCGAGGCATTGTACGACACAGGTGCACAAACCTACATGCAGATAATACATTCATACACATAAAAAAATAAAATAAAATAAAGAAGTCTTGGCGCACACACACCTTTAATCCCAGCACTTGGGAGGCAGAAGCAGGCTGATTTCTGTGAGTTCAAGGCCAGCCTGGTCTACATAGAGAGTTCCGGGTCTGCAGGGAGACCCTGTCTCAAAAATACCAAAGGAAAAAAAAGTCTTTTGAATGTGAGGTGCATAGCTGTTCGGTCCAGGTTGGCTATTTCTTTTTTTTTTTTTTTTTTTTTCAGGGTAGGCTTTTTCAAAGGTCATTCTGAGGCAGCTTGAGTGTGCTTGGACTGGTGCCCAGGGACACAGATGGAGTCTTCCACTGTGAGAATTTTCCTGGAGGACGTTCATGTGAGTGACTAGATGTGCCTGCCACAGTCAGTCTTGGGGTGTTCCTTCTTTTATAGTCTAAGGTAAGGGGGGGTTCACCTCATTGATAAGCTCACAGGTCTGGTGTTTCTGATAGAGCTGAGAAATGTGCAGATGTCTGATAATTGATTTGTGTCTCTCAGAATGTTAGCAGGTACTGGTTGTTTACATGTCTAAAGAAAATATAGAGGGGGCAGGAGACATGGCTCAGAGGTTAAGAGCACTGGCTGTTCTTGCAGAAGACCCAGGTTCGAATCCCGGCAGTCACATGGCAGCTAACAACTGTCCATAACTCCAATTACAGGGGATTCAATGCCTTCTTCTGTCCTCTGCAAGGATTCCATGGCATGGGTGCACTTATATACATGCAGGCAATACACGCATACACATAAAATAAAGATAATAAATAAAATATTTTTTAAACTATTTTTTAATTTTATTTATTTCTGTATGTGTATGAATATACTGTCTGCATGCAGGTCTGTGCACCCGTGTCGTGCAACACCGCGGAGGTCAGAAGAAGGTGTCGGATTCCCCTGGAACTGGAGTTCTCCTGGAATTGGAGTTTCAGACGGTTCTCAGCCGCCATGTGGGCACTGGGGATCGAACCCGGGTCCTCTGTAAGAGTGGTCGGCACTCTTAACCACTAGGCCATCTCTCCAGCCCTGGAACTAGAGTTAAAGATGGTTCTCAGCCCCCATCTGGGTGCTGGGGATCGAACCCGGGTCCTCTGCAAGAGCAGTCAGTGCTCTTAACTGCTAGGCCATCTCTCCAGCCCCATAAATTTTATTTTATGTGTATGATACTTTTCCTGCATCATCTGTATGTGTACCCTGTGCATGCTTGCTTGATGCCCTTGAAGGCCAGAGAGAGTGTGATTCCCTGGAATTGGGATTTTTTTGGGGGGGGGATCTTTTTGAGACAGGGTCTTCCTATAGCCCCAGCTGTCCTGGAACTTACTATGTAGACCAGGCTGGCCTTGGCCTTGAACTCACAGAGATCCACCTGCCTCTGCCTGGGATTAAAGGCAGGTACCACCACACATGGCTGGAATTGGAATTTTTGATGCTTGTGAGCTTCTATGTGCTAGGAACAGAGTTCAGATCCTCTGGAAGAGCAGCAAGTGTTCTTAAACCTCTGAGCCATCTGTCCAGCCCAATCTCTTGGTTTTTGTGACAGTGTCTATCACTAGGACCTCTGGCACTCTGAATGGGCTATATTAGTTGGCCATTGATCTCCAGGGATACACCTGTCTCCATCTCCCCCACATGCTGGGATTACAAGTGTGAGATATATCACCAGACATTTATGGTGCTAGAGGTCAAACTCAGGTCCTTAGGCCTTGAACTCACAAATATCCGCCTGCCTCTGCCTCCCAAGTGCTAGGATTAAAGGCGTGCACCACCACACCCCGCTTTGTTTTTGTTTTTTTAAATATGGAATGCTTCACGAATTTGCGTGTCATCCTTGCATGGGGCCATTGTTAATCTTCTCTGTATCATTTCAATTTTAGTATATGTGCCGCCAAAGCAAGCACTGAACAACTGTTTTAATTTCCAGTATGTCTACCGGTGTGTGTGTGTGTGTGTGTGTGTGTGTGTGTTTAGTGCCTGCAAAAGGATGAGGATGACAGAGCCAGAGCTGCCATGTGGGAGCTAAGAGTTGAACCCAGGCCCTCTGGAAGACCATCAGGTGCTCTTATTTCCTGAGCTACCTCTCTATGCGCTTGGTTTGGTTTGGAGTCTTGTGTAGCTCAGCCTGGCCTCAAACTCACTATGTGGTGACCAAGGATGACCTTGGACTTTGGATCCACACCCAGTTTATTCCTGCTAGGAACTGAACCTCCGGGCTCTACGCATGCTAGGTAATAACTCTCTATACTCTGGTTTCTCTTCAGATCGTATAAATCTTTTGCCTTTTACTAAAGATTTCCATGGAGCAGAACAACTCTTGAGTCTGAAACCAATTTTTTGAGGCCTTGTTATGGCAAGGCCTCAAAAAAAGAAAAAGAAAAAAAAAGAACTCTCTACAAGAGGCCAGGGGTGGTGCTGCATGCCTTTAATCCCAGTACTCGGGAGGCAGAGGCAGGCAGAACTCTGTGAGTTGAAGGCCAGCCTGGTCTACATAGCAAGTTCCAGTAGATGGAACTAAAAGGAGACCCTGTCTCAAAAAAGACCAAAAACAAAAAACAACAATAAAAGAACTCTTTACAAGGGTAAGTAAATAGGCCAGGCATGGTGGCGCATGCCTTTAATCCTAGCACTTGGGAGGCAAAGGCAGGTGGATCTCTGTGAGTTCAAGGCTAGCCTGGTCTACAGAGTGAGTTCCAGGACAGCCAGAGCTACAGGGAGACCCTGTCTCAAAAAGACAAAAAAAAAAAAGGGTAAATAGTAAGTAAATATTTTTCTTTTTCTTTTTATGTATTTTGCTTGCATGTATTTTTGTAAATGCACCTATAAATGCAATTTCCATAGAGGCCAGAAGAGGGCATCAGATTACCTAGAAATGGAGTTACATGATATTTGTTAGCCACCATGAGGGTGCTGAGAGAACTAAACCTTTGCAAGAACAGTCGATGCTCTTAAATGCTGAGCTACCTCTCCAGCTCCAACATTGCTGTAGGTTTGTTGTTGTTTGGTTCAGTTGCTTTCCCTTACCTGCAAGAAAGGCCCAGATAAAACCAGACAGCTTTAAAGTCAGGTGTGGTGGTGTATGCCTTTAATCTCAGCACCACCATTTCGGTGGTGCGCCCCTTTATAATCCCAGCATTTGGGAGGTAGAGGTGGGTGATCTCTGTGAGTTCAAGCCATCCTGGTCTACAGAGCCATCTCCAGGATAGCTGGTACTAAAAGGGAGACCCTGCCTCCAAAATCCCCCCCCCAAAAAAAAAAGGAAAAAAGGAAAAATCATATATTTTTCTCCTTTGTTTCTCTATGTGCTGTAGTTTAAAATTTTTTACATTTGGCCGGGCGTGGTGGCGCACGCCTTTAATCCTAGCATTCGGTAGGCAGAGGCAGGCGGATCTTTGTGAGTTCAAGGCCAGCCTGGTCTACAGAGTGAGTTCCAGGACGGCCAGGACTACAAGGGAGACCCTATCTCGAAAAGACAAAAAAAAAATTTTTTTTTATATTTAGGCCTGATGTTGGTGTGACTCCTGGATTACTATTTAGAAAGATCCTCTGGCAGCTTCCAGGAGAGATCTGGGAGGTGATAGCCCAGAGGCCTGGACAGACTGGATAGTAGCAGAGAAATACAAACAGGTCATTCGGTGTGGATGTTAAATGTCTGAACTTTAAAAAAATTTAGCCCTTAGCCCGGTGTGGTGGCGCATGCCTTTAATCCTAGCACTTGGGAGGCAGAGGCAGGTGGATCTTTGTGAGTTCAAGGCCAGCCTGGTCTACAGAGCGAATTCCAGGACAGCTGGGGCTACTGGGAGGCCCTGTCTCGAAAAGACCAAAAAAAAAAAAAATTTAGCCCGGTGTGGTGCCACAGGCCTATAATCCCAGTACTTGGGAATCAGAGGCAAGCAGATATCTGTGAGTTCAAGGCCAGCCTGGCCTACATAGTGAGTTTCAGGACAGCTGGGGCTACAGGGAAACCCTGTCTCAAAAAGACCCCACCCAAATTGCTTATATTTCATGTGTATGAATAAATTGTCTGCATTTAAATGCAGCCACGCGCAATGCCCACGGTGGCCCAGAGAGGGCGTCTGAATCCCTGGAGCTGGACTTAGAAATGGCTGTTAGCCTCCATGTGGGTGCTGGCAATCGAAACCGAAGACCTCCGGAAAGAGCAGCTAGTTCTCTTAGCCACCCAGCTCTCTCTCGAGTCCCCTAAATGTCTGAGCTAGGGCTGGAGGTTTCAAGAGGACTTCCTGGGTTTCTTTCACACAAAACTAAGGGCAACTTGTTTGTAAGTTTTTGTTTGTTTCACTTCAAATTGGCATTCAGTAGTTTCTTTGAGGCAGAAACCGGGCTCCGTCTGTAAAACAACATACATCATTAACTCCTTTCTTGGGCATTGCCTGGAGTCTGTTACTGAACATGTCCTCCCGAAGCCCAAAGACTTTGTCTTGCTCAGTCCTAGGCAAACTGCCCACGTCCATTTCATACGCAAGGCACTGGCCGCAGTCGGCGCATGCCCAGACTGGCGGAGTGAGACTAAGCAGCTGCGAGCCGAAGGCGGGTAGTTCCCGCCATTTTGTCCCGCTCCCCGCACAGCTGGTCACTCCGCTGGCGACTACAAGTCCCGTGAGCCTCCACGGCGGCACTTCCTACCTTCACTGTCCGGCCCGCTCCTCCGCCCCCCCCCACCCCCCACCCCGCCTCCCCCGGGGCCGAAGGCTCTGGCTGTTGCTGCCCGGCCAGAGGCCAGGTAGGATTTCCGGGGGAAACCGTGGAAGAGGCTGAGGCGGCGGAGGCGGCGGCCACCTGGGTGAGTTCAGCAAACTAGGGAAAGTGAGCGGCGCGCGCGCGCGAGGGCGGCCGCCTTCTCCACCCCGCGAGGGGGTCGCGGTCAGCGGGCTGTCCGGCCAGGGCGTGGCGGGCCGTGGGGGCCGCCTCCCTCCCGGCACTCCCCCCGCGGTCCGTGGCCGTGTCCCCGCCTGTGGCTCGGCCCGCGCTCTCCGCCCCCAGCCTTCGCGGCGGGGCCCTTTTGTCTGCGCGGTTGACCCCTTTGTGCCGGGCGCTGAGTAGCCACCTGGGTAGGGGGAGCGCCGTCCTGGGACCGCTTCCCCGGATCTGGTTACCGAAACTGGAGCGGCTCAAAGTCCATTTTTCAAAACCTTCCCTCCGCCCTCTGCATCCTGGCTAGGCTGAGCGGAGGCTCCTGAGCCGGAGTTTCTGCGGAAAGCTCGGAGTTATTATCCAACTCTGGCACTAGGGATGCAGTTGCAGGCGATTTTCTCGTTAAACTGGAATGAGGCCAGAAGAAAGAAGCGGGACCCCCCCAACTCCAGTCCCGGAAACGGAGGAATAGTGGAATTTGCGACGACGCGTGTCGCAGCTTCGGTGGAGGACTCAAAGAACTGAAGCGAATCATTGGTTCAGAAACTTCCTGAATCGGAGGACAGGGATTTCTAGAGCATCCTACCTTGCCTGCAAAGACTCTGGTACTTCTTTGGGCTACTCAGCTCCTGCACCCCCCCCCAAACAACAACAACAACAAACAAACAAAAAACCTGCATCCCTAGTACTAGTACATAAATAAACCTAGAAAACCTAGTATATTTTAGAAAGCAACTTTTTTTTTTTTTATGGTTTGGGAAAGCAACTTTTTACCAGATGAAAGGAACCCAAGCCTGTTTAGGGGAAGGGTGGCAACCGCTGAATCGCATGGATTTGGTCAAATTGGTTAGATACTGGTAACTTAATATATGTCTTGTTGGAAGACTGCAGAAAAATTGACCGATAAATATTTGTAATTCCTTGAATGAAGACGATTGGGACTCTTTTGCATAAGTTAGGGAAGGTATTTAAAGCTTTATATGTAGGCTCAGTTCTCATCTCGACATAAGCGAAGCGAATCAAGTCCTCTTTATTAATAGTCTGTCCCGTATTTCGTATTGGCAATGACTTACTCGTAAGAATGTCTAATTGTGATAATAATATTGTTTTTTATTTTATTTTTTATGTGTATGAATGTACTGTCTGCACGTAGGTTTGTGCACCCGTGTCGTGCAATTCCTCGGATGTCAGACTGGAGTTAAAGACGGTTCTCAGCCGTCATGTGGGTGCTGGGGATCGAACCCGGGTCCTCTGCAAGAGCAGTCGGCGCTCTTAACCGCTAGGCCATCTCCCCAGGCCCCGTGATAATAATATTGTATAGGGATGAGAGGTCCAAATGCAATTCTTTTTTTTTTTTTTAATTTTATTTATTTTCATATGTGTATGAATGTACTGTCTGCATGTAGATTTGTGCACCCTTGTCGTGCACTGCCGCGGAGGTCAGAAGAGGGTGTCGGATTCCCCTGGAACTGGAGTTAAAGACGGTTTTCAGCCGCCATGTGGGTGCTGGGGATCGAATCTGGGTCCTCTGCAAGAGCAGTCAGTGCTCTGAACCACTAGGCCATCTCTCCAGCCCCCCCAATGCAATTCTTAAGCTACTGTTTTTATCTTAGCTTGTGGTGGTACATCCCTGTAAACGCCAATACTCCGGAGGCTAGGGCAGAAGGAGCATGGGTTCTAGGCCAGCCAGGGCTGCATAGCGAGACCCTAATCTCAGAAAAAAAAAAAGCTTTTTGAAAAGTTGGGAAGGGGGGGGGGATCATTCAGATAAGAAGTGCTTGCCATCCTCCTCTGCCCCCCCAAGCCTGAGGACCCAAGTTAGATCCTTGGGATCCACATGGTAAAAGGAGAGAACTGACTCCTACAAGTTGTCCTCTGATGCGCGTGNTTTTTTATTTTATTTTTTATGTGTATGAATGTACTGTCTGCACGTAGGTTTGTGCACCCGTGTCGTGCAATTCCTCGGATGTCAGACTGGAGTTAAAGACGGTTCTCAGCCGTCATGTGGGTGCTGGGGATCGAACCCGGGTCCTCTGCAAGAGCAGTCGGCGCTCTTAACCGCTAGGCCATCTCCCCAGGCCCCGTGATAATAATATTGTATAGGGATGAGAGGTCCAAATGCAATTCTTTTTTTTTTTTTTAATTTTATTTATTTTCATATGTGTATGAATGTACTGTCTGCATGTAGATTTGTGCACCCTTGTCGTGCACTGCCGCGGAGGTCAGAAGAGGGTGTCGGATTCCCCTGGAACTGGAGTTAAAGACGGTTTTCAGCCGCCATGTGGGTGCTGGGGATCGAATCTGGGTCCTCTGCAAGAGCAGTCAGTGCTCTGAACCACTAGGCCATCTCTCCAGCCCCCCCAATGCAATTCTTA
>VZQC01015016.1:205231-222862 GCA_009823505.1 Rhizomys pruinosus | reverse complement strand
TTTTTTTTTTTTTTATTTCGGTATGTGTATCAATGTACTGTCTGCATGCAGGTTTGTGCACCCGTGTCGTGCAATGCCGCGGAGGTCAGAAGAGGGTCTCGGATTCCCCTGGAACTGGAGTTCTCCTGGAATTGGAGTTACAGACGGTTCTCAGCCACCATGTGGGTGCTGGGGATCGAACCCGGGTCCTCTGCAAGAGCAGTCGGCGCTCTTAACCGCTAGGCCATCTCTCCAGCCCTAATTTTTAATTTTTTAAATATGGAACGCTTCACAAATTTGCGTGTCATCCTTGCGTGGGGGCCATGCTAACCTTCTCTCTGTTTGTTCCAATTTTAGTATATGTGCTGCCGAAGTGAGCACTTAATTTTTTTGTGTGTATGAATGTACTGTCTGCATGTAGGTCGGTGCACCCATGTCGTGCAATGCCTCGGAGGTCAGAAGAGGGCGTCGGATTCCCTTGGAACTGGAGTTAAAGACAATTCTTAGCCACCATGTGGGTGCTGGGGATCGAACCTGGGTCCTCTGCAAGAGGAGTCGCGCGCTTAACCACCGAGCCTTCTCTCCAGCCTGGAATTCTTTTATCTTTGTGCCTTCACTTGTGAGACCTGGAATCACAAGCCTCAGCCACCACACCTGGCTCATTCTACTTTTTGTCTCTTTGAATTTGACTATAATTATTTCATGTAAGCAGAATCATAAAATATTTGTCCTTTTATGTTTATTTAGCATGTGTTTAAGGTCTGTCCATGCAGCAACATACATCAGAATTTTATTCCCTTATTATTATTTTTTTTTTGGTCTTTTTGAGACAGAGTCTCTCTGTACCCCCAGCTGGCCTGGAACTCTCTGTAGATCAGGCTGTCCTCAAACTCAGAGATCGCCTGCTTCTGCCTCCTGAGTACTGGGATCACAGGTGTGCACCACCATGCCCAGGAAAATTTTATCCCTTTGTTTTTTCGGGGGAATCTTTTTGAGACAGGGTCTCCCTGTAGCCCCAGCTGACCTAGAACTCAGTAGACCAGGCTGGCCTTGAACTCAGAGGCCTCTGCCTCTGGAGTGCTGGGATTAAAGGTGTGCGCTACCACGCCCAGCCACATCTTTTTGTTATTTTATGTTTATGAGTGTTTTCTCTGCATGTGTGTAAGTGCACCTGTGTTGTGCAGTGCTCTTGGAGACCAAGAAGGCCTGGAGCCCCTCCAGCTGGAGTTATGGGCAGTTGTTAGCTGCTACACGGATGCTGGGAATTGAATCCAAGTCCTTTCCAAGAGCAGCCAGTGCTCTTAACTGCTGAGGCATCTCTCCAGCGCCCTTGTTTTCACATCTTTATAGTCTGTCTGTACCTTATGGAATTGTTCATTCGTATCGTAATTCTGGCTGTCTTTTATTTTTGAGTGGGGAGTGTGGATTGAGGCATGGCCTTGCTCTGTAACCCTGGGAGGCCTATAACTAGGCTGGCCTGGAACTTGAGGTGATCCTTCTGTCTCTTTCTCTTGAGTGCTGGGGTTACAGGTGTGTTCTGCTGTGTTCAGTTTATTTGGTGTCAAGGATCAACCCAGGCTTTTGTGTGTGCTAGACAAGCACTCCACCAGTTGAGGTGGAAGTACACCCTCAGCCCCATGAACGTCTCTTCATACACTTGATGGTCAATATCTTTAAATTTTTTTTAAGTTTTTTGATGTGTTTGAGTGTTTGCCTGCATGTATGTAAGTGCACCACCTGTATACAGTGACCATGAAGGCCAGAAGGTGGTGTCATTCTCAGGAACTGGAGTTATGGGTGGTTAACTGCCATGGGAACGGAGCCCAGGTGTTCTAGTTCACTTTTCCATTGCTGAGACAAAACACTCTTGACCAATTCCAACTTGAGGTGGAAAGGCTCACATCTCCTGTGGTTCATCAGTGAGAGAGCCCATCATAGGAACTCAGGGCAGGAACCTGGAGGCAGGAGCTGAAGCACAGGCCATGGAGGAATACTGCTTACTGGCTTGCTCTGCTGGCCTATGCTCAGCCTGCTTTTTTAAAATTAATTAATTATTATTGTTTGTTTTTTTTTTGTCTTTTTGAGACAGGGTCTCCCTGTTGCTCTGGCTGGCCTGGAACTCACTCTGTAGACCAGGATGGCCTTGAACTCACAAAGATCCACCTGCCTCTGCCTCCCAAGTGGTAGGATAAATAAGCTGGCCGTGCACCACCATGCCCGGCTTATTTATTATTTTTTATGTGTATGAGTGTACTGACTGCATGTAGGTTGGTGCACCCGTGTCATGCAATGCCCTGTCAGAAGAGGGCGTCAGATTCCCCCAGAACTGGAGTTAAAGACAGTTCTTAGGAGCCATGTGGGTGCTGGGAATTGAACTTGGGTCCTCTGCAAGGGCAGTCGGCGTTCTCAACTGCTGAGCCATCTCTCCAGCCCCTCAGCCTGCTTTCTTATACGCTAGGCAACAACTTGCCCAGGGGTGGCACCACCCATAGTGCGTTGGGCCCTCCCACATTGCTCAGTAATCAAAACAGTACTTCACAAACATGGCCACAGGCCAGTCCAATGGAGCCAATTCCCCAATTGAGGCTCCCTCCATCCAGGTGTGTCAAGTTGACACTAAAGCTATCTAGCACAATTGACCCCTTGTCAACTTGACCCACAAAACACATCACTATTAAACCACCCCCTTTCCAGTTCTTGTCCCCAAGGTATGATGTTAACATTAATCACAACCCAAGATAGTACAACCTTAAAAGCCCCACAGTCCTTAAAATGTCCAAACACTTCAAAGTTCACAGTCTGTTATAAGTCTTTAACTGTGGGCTGCTGTAAAATCCAAAACAAGTACTGTCTTATTTCAAAGGGAAGAAGCAGGCACACTCAAACAAAACCTAAGTCCAGCAAGTAGCTCAAGGCTGGACACCTGGGACTCACTCACGATCTTCTGGGCTCCAAAGGGTTTCGGCAGCTCCCCTTCTCTGACTGCCATCCACAGCACACACTGCTCATCTCACAGTCCCAGACCGGCTCCATTCCACACCTGCTGCTGCTCTTGGTGGTTGTTCCCACAGTCCTGGCATCTCCAAAAAGCTGGGGTCACCACTAAAACTGAGGTTGCTTCTGACCTCTCCTGATGCAAAGCCTCAGCTTCTCTTCCTGACCCCTGGAATCCTGGGGTCTTCATTGCAACCAAGGCCACACTTTGACCAGTGACCTTTCCTGGCCTCTCACAGTGCCAGGCCTTAGCTGCTCTCTGTGAGCCCTTCATGCTTTCAACACCTGAACTGTATAGGAGACTCTTACAAGTTACCAAGTCCCACTTCTGGCTTGAGATGGAGGCTCAGGCCCCTTCTGGAACATAGCTTCTGTTTGCTGACCCTGAAGAAATTCTTCCCAGATTTCACTACAGTGATGCTGGTCTCTTGTTACAGCTGATTTTTCAGCCCCAGCTAACCAGCATCCGTTGTCCCAGTAAAGCAAAGGGTTCACTTCAGGCTCTGGTCTCTTGTTACTTACAGCTGATTCTTCAGCCCCAGCTGACCACAGCCCATAGATTAAACAGTCCTGATGACTTCTGCTTCCCTTTGAAGCTTCACAAGCCAGGCCTCCCATTACCTACAGCTCTTTCAGCATAACTGTTCCAAGTTCCACAACAACAAACTCTAGACACTCAATGACTTTTCTAGCCCAAAGTTCCAAATGCTTCCACAATCCTCCCCCAAAACACCAGGGTCAGGTCTGTCACAGCAATACCCCACTCCTGGTACCAATTTCTGTTCTAGTTTGCTTTTCCATTGGTGCGACAAAACACTCTGACCACTTCCAAGTTGGGGAGGAAAGGGTTTATTCGGCTCACATCTCTGGTGGTTCATCAGTGAGGGAGCCCATTATAGGAACTCAGGGCAGGAACCTGGAAGCAGGAGCTGAAGTATTCCTGGCCCATGCCCAGTCTGCTTTCTTATACCATACACAACAACCTGCCCAGGGGTGGCACCACCCGTAGTGGGCTGGGCCCTCCCACATTGCTCAACATCAAGATAATACTCCATAGATGTGGCCACAGGCCAGTCCAATGAAGTCAATTCCCTAGTTGAGGCTCCCTCAACCCAGGTGTGTCAAGTTGACACTAAAGCTATCCAGCACACCAGGTCTTCTGCAAGAGCAGCCAGTGCTCTTAACCACTAAGCCATCTCTTCAGCTCCTCAGTATCTTTCTTGAAGTGGCATTTCAGATTTGCTACCTGTTTTTCTTTCCTTTTATTTATTTATTTATTTTTTTTTTTAATGGGGTTGAAGGCTGTTGCTTATTTGTGGCAGTCTTACATACATAGGCTGGCCTTGAATTTACAGTGTAGACCTGGCTGGCCTCCAACTTGTGGCAGTCCTGCCTTATCTCCCAAGTGCTGGAATAATTATAGGCATATGGCACCATGCCTGGCCCCATTTTTTCATTTTAAAAGTTTTTTTTTTTTTTTGGTCTTTTCGAGACAGGGTCTCCCTGTAGCCCCAGCTGTCCTGGAACTCACTCTGTAGACCAGGCTGGCCTCGAACTCACAAAGATCCGCCTGCCTCTGCTTCTGGAGTGCTAGGATTAAAGGCATGCACCACCATGCCCTGCTCATTTTAAGTTTTTGTGGAGCTGGAAAGATGACTCAGCAGTTAAGAGCACTGGTTGTTCTTCTAGAGGACCCAGAAGACCCTGGTTTGGTTTCCAGCAACAAGTGGTAGCTAACAAATAAACCTGTAACTCCAGTTCTAGGGGATTCAGTGACCTTTTAAGGCCTTGTGGGCACTGCACACACATGGTACACTTACATGCAGGCAAAACACTCATACATATAAATGTTTTTAATTAGGTTTGTGTGTGTGTGTGTGTGTGTGTGTGTGTGGTGCGCCAGGCATATGTGGTGCATATCTTTAATCCCAGCACACTGGAGTTCCAGGCCAAGGCTACATAGTGACACTGTGTCTCAAAATTTTTTTGAAACATTTTCCATTGTTTTTTGTCTTCATATTTAACTGCTCTAAACATAGCTTTTACTGAGCATCTTCCTGAATAAAAATATACTTCCTATGTAAGATCAGTCCCTTCCTAAAAGCTGGCCTGTACATCTTTTCTCAGATATGCATGCCAAGTTCGTTTTTGTTTGGTCTCCCTGTATCCCCAGCTGTCCTGGAACTTACTATGTACATCATGCTGGCCTTGAACTCATAAAGATCCACCTCCCAAGTGCTGGAATTAAATATGTATGTCACCATGCCCGGCCTTTGAGACTAATATATTTTAGAAATGAAAATTGGGGGGCCAGAGAAATGACTCAGTGACCTGGGTTTGATTTCCAGCACCCACATGGCAGCCACCAACTGTCTGTAACTCCAGTTCAGAGGAATCTTGATGCCTTCTTCTGACTCTATAGGTATTAAACAACATGGGTGCACTTATACGCATGTATGCAATACACTCATACACATAAAATAAAAATAATAAATAAAAAATGAAAATTAGGAGCTAGAGTAGATGTCTTGGTGGTTATAAGCACTGGCTGATGTTGCAAAGGACCTGGGTTTGGTTCCCAGCACCCACATGGCACTCAGTATCCATCTTTAACTCCAGTTTCATGGGATCTCATGCTTTCTGGCCACCCAAAGCACCAGGCACACATGTGGTTCACTTACATAAACACAGGAAAAACATCCACATAAAATCTAAATAAATAAATAAAAATGAAAATTAGCCTTAGATATTGCATGATATTTTAGATTTTTTAATATTTATATCCTAGTATCCTTACTTCCTGTTGATGTTATTTATTATCTGTGTGTGTATATGATTTGTGTGCATGATGTGTGTGTGAGTGCTGGCGTACAGATGCCACAAAGCACATGTGGAAGTCAAAGAACAGCTTTTGTGAGTCAGCTTTCATTCCACCTTATTGAGGTGGGCAGGGTCTCTGGTTTCTGCCATGCTGCATACTCCAGGCTAGCTGGCCAGAAGCTTCCAGGTGATGATACTCCTGTCTCTGATGCCTATTTGACCTTTGGAATGCTGGGATTACAGATGTACACCACTCCATCTGGCTTTTTCCACGGATTCTGGAAATTGAATTCAGGTGTCAGGCTTATGTAGTAAGTGCTTTGACCTGCTGCACCATCTCATCAGCCCCCAATCGTCAGTGTTTTCATTCAATAAGTTGTACATTTCAATAATGTTTAATAGTAAGTGTTAATGAATTGGATTTTTTTTTTTCAGTCTTTTTGAGACAGGGTCTCTCTGTAGCCCCAGTTGTTCTGGAACTCACTCTGTAGACCAGACTGGCCTTGAACTCACAAAGATCTGCCTGCCTCTGCCTCCCAAGTGCTAGGATTAAAGGTGTGCACCACCACGCCCGGCTGGATGTATTTTTTTTTTAATTAATTTTATTTATTTCTGTATGTGTACGAATGTATTGTCTGCATGCAAGTCTGTGCACCCGTGTCGTGCAATGCCGCGGAGGTCAGAAGTGGGCGTCGGATTCCCCTGGAGCTGGAGTTCTCCTGGAGTTGGAGTTTCAGACGGTTCTCAGCCGCCATGTTGGTGCTGGGGATCGAACCCGGGTCCTCTGCAAGAGCGGTCGGCGCTCTTAACGCGAGGCCATACTCTCCAGCCCCTGGATTGTATTTTTTTTTTAAACATGCAAGATGGTAAGTTTTACTTTTTTTTTTTTTTTTAATCTCATTTAGCTTTTTCTCTTTTTTTTAGAAACTGTACCAGAGCTCCTTAAACTGGTTAAAAGTGGCATGGAAGATCCATTTGGTGAGTATCACCTGCATTTCAAAACAATTAAATAATGCTTGTTCTTTATCTTTACCTCTGTCAAAGCTTGAGGATGAATCAATTTTTTTCATGTTACTATTCTATTCTAAAATAGTTGTTCTCAAGCTTTTTGCTCTTAGCCTCTTTTATACTCTTAAATAAAACTGAGGATTTTAACAGACTTTCTCTTGTATGATAAATGTCTACTGACATGAAATTCTGAAACCATTAGTTCATTTAAAAATAACGTTAATATGGGGCTGGAGAGATGGCCTAGCGGTTAGGAGCGCCGAAGCTCTCGAAGAGGACCCGGGTTCGATCCCCAGCACCCACATGGCGGCCGAGAGCCGTCTGAAACTCCAATTCCAGGAGAACTCCAGTTCCAGGGGAATTCGACACCCTCTTCTGACCTCCGCGGCATTGCACACACACAAGGTGCACAGCTTGCATGCAGACAGTACATTCATAACATACAGAACTAAATAAAATTTAAAAAAAAAGAAAAAAAAATAACGTTAATAGCTGAGCATCGTGGTCCACGCTTCTCATTGCAGCACGTGGGACAAAGAAGCAGGCAGATTTCTGTGGGTTTGAGGTCAGCCTAGTCTAAATAGTGAGTTCCAGGCCAGCCAGGTCTACATAGTCAGACCCTATCTCAAAAACAAAACAAAATAAAACAAAACACACAACCCCAGCATCCACATGTCAGGGTAACCATTCTTAACTCCAGTTCCAGGGGATTCAACACCTTCTTCTGGCCTCTGTAGGCACTGTATAACATGGATACAATTACATAAAACCAAGTAAAACACTCATACACATAAAGTTAAAATAAATAAAACAAAATCTGTAATGATACAGAGCCTGAAACTTTGTGAATGCTGACAATATTGGAAAATTCTGCTTGCTTGCATGAGAATGAGAAAGGTCATAATCCAAATAACTAAAATGTTGAATAAAGTGACCTTTTGGACTGTGAGTGTAAAGTGTATATGACACATTAAGGAATTCCATGTTTAGACTTGGAGTTTTTTTAGTTTTTATTTGTTTGTTTGGGGGGTTGTTTTTTGGCTTTTTGGGACAGGGTCTCCCTGTAGCCCCAGCTGTCCTGGAATTTGCTATAGACCAGGCTGGTCTTGAACTAACAGAGATCTCCTGCTTCTGCCTCCCGAGTGCTGGGATTAAAGGTATGCACTACCACACCCAACTTAAAGAGGGTTCTTAGTTACCATGTGGGTGTTGGGACTCGAACCTGGGTCCTCTGCAAGAGCAGTTGGTGCTCTTAACCACTGAACCATCTCTCCAGCCTGTTTTTGTTTTTTTGAGAAAGGGTCTTATTGCAGATCCAGCCTACCTGGAACTCACAGAGATTCACCTGCCACTGCCTCCAGAGAACTAGAATTAAAGGTGTCAGGCTAGATCTGAGTCTTTAAAAAAAAAAAACAATTTATGCCGTACTGGCACATGCCTTTAGTCTTTTTAACACTTGGAGAGCAACGGCAGATGGATCGCTGAGTTTCAGGGCCACCTGGAGCTACAGGGAGACCAGGATTGAATCCATGGCTTTGCACATGCTAGGGAAGCCCTTCATCAGTCATCCCCAGCCCTAGCCCTAGATGTCAGAGTGTGGGGTGTTTTGTTTTGTTTTGTTGTTTTTTAGATAAAGTCTCATGTGATAAGACTGTAGCCAAGGCTAGCCTTGAAATCCTTTTCCTCTGGCTTCTACCTCATAAGTTCTGGAATAAGTTTGACTAAAAGATATCTCACTATATATATACCATATTCCAAAATCTGAAGAATATTCTGAAACACTTCTGGTCCTAAAGTATTTTGGTTTAAAAATATTCAGTGTGTGTAACCTAAATTTAATATCTTATTAATTAAATTTGTTATTAAATTTAATTTAACTCAGAAGTTTTTGTTTAGGGGACAGGGTCTTACCAGCAGCTAGGATGGCTTTAAACCCTCTCTCTAGCCACCCATACCTCTTAAGTGTGTGTTTCCACGGTCCTGAAGTTCAAACTTAGGGCTTTATGCATGATAGTACTCTACCAGCTGAGCTACATGCCCAGCCCAGGAATTTTGTTATAATCAACATAGCTAACTGTTGTTGTCTTTTGTGACAGGGACTCTCTGTAGTCCTAGGTGTCCTGGAACTCACTGTATAGACTAGGCTGGCCGTGAGATCCTCCTGCATCTGCTTCCTGAGGCCACCACACATTTATTTATTTATTTACTTACTTACTTACTTACTTACTTATTTTTGAGACAGTGTTTCACTCTGTAACATGCTAGCCTCCAACTCTCAGTTGTTCTTATATCTCTTGAGTACTGGATTATGAGCATGTGCCATCACACCAGGCTAAGACAGCTAATAATTATGTAGATATGTTGAGAAAGGTTTGTGGTATTCTGAAATTAAAAACAGTGAGAGTCAGTGATTTTGTTTTACCATGCTGAGGATTGTACCCAGAGTTTCATACGCACTGGGCAAGCATTCTATCATTGAGTTACCCTAAGTCCTGTGGAGAGATTTTGCCATCAAAATTTCATTGGGAAAGATCTTGGGCTTCTAGTTCTTTACCTACACAGATAGTTGCTTAATATTTCATTGTATGAGCCGGGCGTGGTGGCGCACACCTTTAATCCTAGCACTTGGGAGGCAGAGGCAGGCGGATCTCTGTGAGTTCAAGGCCAGCCTGGTCTACAGAGTGAGTTCCAGGACAGCTGGGGCTACAGGGAGACCCCGTCTCCAAAAGACCAAAAAAAACCCAAACAAACAAACAAACAAAAATATTTCATTGTATGATTTATTTTTTTTATTTTATTTTATTTTATTTTATTTTTTTTTTGGTCTTTTTGAGACAGGGTCTCCCTGTAGCTCCAGCTATCCTCGCGACGCTCCTGTCACGCACCGCCCCTCGGCCCTTGACCATCAACAGCATCTCGTGCTGCAACTCTTCTTTTTTCCTTCTCCGTTGTTTGGTCCTTTCCGAGAAGGCCGCGTTCTCGCTAGTCGGCCTGCTCCTCGGAACTCCACCCTCACTGTAGACTCCACCGGCTGGGCCTTGACCTCACAAGCATCCACCGCTGGCCTCTCGTCACAGTCGCTACGGACTTTAAATGCCGCTGCCAACTGGCCTGCTGCTCGACCACTTTCTCTCAGAGCTCCTCTAGGTAGAGTGTGCACAGTGGTCAGCTCGCCGAACCATCATACTCCGCGCGCCGCGCTATGCCGTGGTCGACACCCAGGACTGCCTTTATGCCCAGAATTTAGGAGGTAGCAGGTATAGACTCAACTCCCCAGGACAAGGATCATCCTTAACTATAATACTGACGTTTTAAGGTCACGCTTGGGATAACCCAGAGACCCCCAACACACCAAACATGCTGACACCTATCGGCTTTCAAAAATTTTACACAGGGGACTGGCGCGTGCGGCGCTCATCCCGCCTTTAGTCGCACTTGGCGAGACAGAGGCAGGTGGATCTTGATTCTGTGAGTTCTTACGGCCGCCTGGTCCAAAAGCAAGCTTCTAGCGCCAGCACGGGTCTACAGCGCACAGATCGTGTCCTCAACACTACGCAAAAAAAAAAAAGCTTCTTATAGGGGAACCCCTAAAGTTTACTACATTGCCCCTCCTCTCCTCCTCAAAATGCGCTCGTTATCTTCTGTGCTCATGTCAGCCATCCCATCATCGATACTTGCGGTCTCTTGCGTCTTTATTGGTCAACCGCGCGCCTTTTCCTTTTGGGCTGGTTTTTGAGCAGGGTCTCGCCTGTGTCCCACGCTCCCAGCCTGTCCTCCGCGAAACTCCACCTCCCCCTCCTGCTAGACCCAGGCCCTGGCCCTTGCAATCACCCAGATCGGGCTTACGCGCACGCCTGCGCCTTTGCTCCACAAGTGCTCAGGCCATTTGAAGGCGTGCACCGGCCGCACCCAACCCACGCCGCCAGAGCCTCATAAGTCATTTCTTATAATACCCTCTATATACATGTAAGTCTCTATACACAAATATACATAATTTGCTAAAGGGAGACCCTGTCATCAAAAAAGACAGCAGCAACAAAAAATGTGATTAAATAAGTAGTGAGATTGGCTTACTGATGTGAATTCTGAACCCTAAACTGATTGCAGAAGCTTTATTCTTATGGATATTATAGAAATAGTCTAATAGGATATTATCTATTCTTTTTTTTTTTTTTTTTTTTTGTATTTTTTGAGACACGAGGTCTCCCTTCTTAGCCCAGCTGGCCTGGAGCTCACTCTGTAGACCAGCGGCCCTTGAACTCACAGAGATGCCACCTGCTCTGCCTCATGGAGTCTGCGGATTAAAGGTGTCCGCCACTGCCCAGCTTCTATTCTTATTAGAAGTATATTATTTAGGAAATATAAGAAGTCATTTGCTAGTCTAGTAAACAATTTATTTCCTAAACAAATAAGCTTAATTTTATTTCTTTAGCATGGAAGACAATAGACTGAGGTTCTTAGAGAGTAGAGTGTTCTTAGCTGGGCACTTTTTGATTTATTGTCTAAATCAAAAAGTAATCATTAGGTTGCAAAGGTTTTTTTCCCTAGCTGTCCAAGAATGTTTAGTAAGCAGCCATGCTCCTAACTAGGGGATTTCACTTCAGAGTTTATGGAGGAAAATTTTGCGATGCTGTCTTGTTCACATTTGAAGCCAGAAGTCTGTCAGTAACATAGCTGTTCCCTCCCATGAACACTGAAGGAGAAAATATGAACTTTAATTAGTTTGAAATTCTTAGGGTGTAGGAGATAAATTCCTCAGAGATGAATGAGTCCAGAGTGATGGTAGTTACATTTTTTTTCCTACAGTGTTATTTGTTGCTTGGTGTTTGGTTTGTGTGTTGAGAACAGTGCCCCGCCAAAATGCCTGGAGAGTTAAGTTTTTTCTTATAGTCGTTTGACTAGAAATCGTTAATAAGTATTCAGTACAATAACTATTTAACAAATAGTCTTTCTGCCATCTTATTTTCAAAAATAAGGAGCATAAACCTTATGGGCTGGAGAGCGATGGCCTGCGGGTAAGGCGACGCAACCCACCTCTTACCAGACGGACCCGCGGGTTCGATCCCAGCAGCATCCCACAGTGGAGGCGGGCCGAGAACGCGGTCTGAACTCCAATTCCAGAGAACTCCATTCCAGGCGGAACTCCGGAGACCCTCTTCTGACCTCCGCAGCTTGCACGACAGGGGGAGCAAAACCTACTGAAAAAAAAAAATAAAAAGACAGTAACATGGAAATTAAATAAACTTTTAAAAAAAAGAGCATAACTTATGAGAGGGCGGGGGTCTTTGTATCTGTCATGTCCTACTGCCCAAAAGTTGAGCACAAAATATTACATTGTATAAGCGCAATGTGTGGGTTGGCTGCTCACCTTTAATCCCTGCACTGCTTGAGCGCAGACGGTAGAGACATCGTCTGAGTTAAGCCAGCCTGTCTACATTTGAGTTCTCAGGACACGCTGGAGCTATCAGGGGACCCTGTCCTCAAAAACCAAAATAATAAATAAAACAAAAATACATCACACACCCACCCATGTACTACATGCACGGCAGCGTGTGCGGCATGACTCATGCAACGACACATATAGGACAGAAAATACACTCAATTCGTAAGAGGCCATTTTATAAAATGCAATGTAATTTGGCTGGAGAGTGGTTCTGCATGGTTATAGAGGCTACTTTGTTTTGGGAGACCGGGTTGATGTCCAGGCACCCACAATGGCAGCTTAAAGAAGACACTCGTTGTAAGCCGGCGCGTGGTACCTACACTTTAATCCTACGCACTCCTAGGACAGAGGCCGGCAGATCTCCGTGAGTTCCAGGCCAGCCTGGTCACAGAGTGAGTTTCAGGCCAGATGGGGCTATAGGGAGACCTGTCTCAAAAAGACGAAAAAAAATAAAAAAATAGAATTACAGAGATAGGTATAGTGGCATATACCTGTAATATCAGCTACTGTGGAGGGCAGACTACATAGGGTTAGGAGTTCAAGGACAGGGAAGCCTTCTACCATTGAGTTAGTGAGACTTTATTTAGTTCTATTTAATCTTTTGTTTTTTTTAATGATGTATGAGAGTAGCTGGTCTGCATGTAGCTTTGTGCACCGTGTTTGCAATTCGCCCGCAGAGGTCAAAGAGGGCAATCGGATCCCCTGGAAACTGGAGTTAAAGACGGTTATCTAATGCCATGTGGGTGCTGGGAATCCGCGAACCCCGGTCCCTCTGCAAGCAGGCAGTTCGCGCTCTTCAACCATGCTGGCGAGGCCCAAGTTCTCCAGCACCCTTTTTGGTCTTGTTTGAACAGGATCTTGTACTGGGTATGCCCCTACATGCTCCCGGAATTCACTAATGTAGACAGGCCTGGCCTGAACTCACAGGGATCCATCCTGCCCTCTGCCTCCCAATATTGCGTTGATTAAGGGGATATGCCACAACAGCCTGGCCTTCTAGAGCAGGTCTTTTTTTTGTTTTGTTTGTTTTTTTGCCTTACTTTAAGCTAGGTTAACCTGAAACTATTTAGTCTAGGTTAGCCCTCCTGATTGTAAGATTATAGGTGTGAGCTCCAACTCTCGGTCTAGCAAAGTTTTTAATAACTAAAACTCAACAGTGGATAGTGTAAAACTGATTTGCTCTGCCTCAGTGAATATAGTTGTAAAAAGTGTATATAAAATATTTGAGCCAGGCAGATGGTGGTGGCAGCTACTCATGCAGTCCAGGATACAGGAGAACTCCACAGCTCAGGAGACAAGAGGAGAGGGTGTTTTATCTGTGAGTTCAAGTGCAACAGCCTGGTCTATAGAGGTAAGTTTTCCAAGTGACAGCTAGGGGAGACAACAGGTGGTATACCTTGTCTCAGAAGACAAAAAACAAACAACAGACAGACAGGGAATAAATAAATAAAATAAAATAAATAAATAAATAAATAAATATTCAAATGTTCATAAAAAATAATAAGATCATTTTTTTTTTTGGTTTTTTTTGTATATTTGGTTTTTATAAAAATCATTTGAGCTCGGGCGTGGTGGTGGCAACGCCTTTAATCCTAGCACTTTGGAGCAAGGCTGGCTGGATCTTCTTTGAGTTGATGCCAGCCTTGAGTCTACAGAGCAGTAGTTTCTGGTAGCTGGGGCTATACGGGGAGCACCTGTCTCGAAAAGACAAAAAAAATAAAACAAGTCCTTTGAATGTATTACATACCACTATAATAAATCATACATAGAAATCTGATAGGAGGTCCTCTCCCCTCAGCCTCCCCTCTATGGCAGTTGTGCTTGCTGTCCTTCCCGCCCTCCCCCACCCCCCCCCAACTCCCTGGTCTCTCTGTTGCCTCAGCTGGCCTGGACATAGCTATGTAGACCAGGCTGGCCTTGAACTCACAGACATCCTCCTGCCTCTGTCTTCCAAGTGCTAGGATTAAAGGCATGCACCACCACACCCAGCTCTCCTCTCTCTTTTATTTTATTTATTTATTTAAAATTTTTATTTATTTATTTATTTTTTTATGTGTACGAGTGTACTGTTTGCATGTAGGTTGGTGCACCCGTGTCGTGCAATGCCTTGGAGGTCAGAAGAGGGTGTCGGATTCCCCTGGAACTGGAGTTAAAGACAGTTCTTAGCCACCATGTGGGTGCTAGGGATCGAATCCGGGTCCTCTGCAAGAGCATCCGGCACTCTTAACCGCTGAGCCATCTCTCCAGCCCCGTTTTCTTTTTTTATTTTATTTTATTTTATTTTATTTATTTATTTTTATCTTTTTTGAGATAGGGTCTTCCTGCAGCCCCAGCTGTCCTGGAACTCACTTTGTAGACCAGGCTGGCCTTTAACTCACAGAGATCCGCCTTCCTCTACCTCCCAAATGCTGGGATTAAAGTTATGTGCCACCACGCCCAGCTCTGCTCTTTTTTATTTCAAATGAATCTACTTTCTCTCAGTTTAAAAAAACAAACCAAAACATAAAGGGGAGTAAAAGTCATTTATAGTGACTACCAAAATTATAAAATATCTAGAGATGATCTTAATCCAAAATGTGTAATCAATATGATAAAACTAGAAATTTGCTGTACTGAAATAGAAGATTAACTGTCATAGGGCCCTTCTTTGTTAGATAGCATCTGCCTCCCAGTAGCTGGGATTAAAGTCATATATCATCACCACACTTAACTGCTTTCTGTTTTTATTCAGTCCATGACATCAGCCCATGGGATGTGCCTGCCACTCACCAACATTTAGAGCAAGTCTTTTTTTTTTTTTTTTGTCTTTTTGAGACAGGGTATCCCTGTAGCCCAGCTGTCCTGGAACTCACGCTGTAGACCAGGCTGGCCTTGAACTCACAAAGATCCACCTGCCTCTGCCTCCCAAGAGCTAGGATTAAAGGTGTGGGCCACCACGCCCGGCAAGTCTCTTTTTTTTTTTAAAGACAGGTTCTCACTGTGTAGCCCTGGATAACTTGTAACTCAGTATGTAGACCAGGCTGGCCTTGAGTTCACAGAGATCCACCTGGTTCTCCTTCTGCTTCTGCCTCTCCCTTTGTCTCTGAAATGCTGAGATTAATGGTGTATAGTATCATATCCAGCTAATTCTTCCTTTAAAAAAAAAAGTGTTATTTCCGTATGTGCCTGCGCACACGTGTGTGTGTGTATGTGTGTGTGTGTGTGTGTGTACGTGTGTAAGTGTAAGCATGCATGCCATAGTACTCATGTGGAGGGCAGAGAACAGTTTTGTGGAATTGGTTCTCTTCCACCCATACGTTGGTTCCTGAGATTGCTAGGCTTGCGCAAGTGCCTTTATCCACCAAGCCATCTCCCAGCACCACTTAAAGTTTTCTGTAAATACTCTCCTGAGGTGGGTTTCCATGGTGATTCTCAATCTAGTCAAGTTCATGGTGCCGATAAGCCATCATAGGGCACTTCCTTAGATTTTAGGTAGGTAGCACTCTGAAGGCTCTTGATACCTAAGCACAGGGCTAGCAAGTCTGAGTGTAACATTTTATTTATTTATTTATTTATTTATTTTTGTCTTTTCGAGACAGGGTCTCCGTGTAGTCCCAGCTGTCCTGGAACTCTCTCTGTAGACCAGACTGGCCTTGAACTCACAAAGATCTGCCTGCCTCTGCCTCCTAAGTGCTAGGATTAAAGGCATGTGCCACAATGCCCAGCAAAATAAATCTTAAAAAATTAAGGGGTAGCTAAGAGCAGTGACTGCTTTCACAGAGGACCTGGGTTCAATTCCCAGCACCCACATGGCAGCTGATACCCACTTCTGACCCTTGTGGGCATTGCACAACACAGGGTATACTTACACACTTGCACTCAATACACTCATACACATAAAATAACAATAAACAAGGCATTTTTTAGGGGCTGGAGAGATGGTTCAGCAATTAAGAGCACTGACTGCTCTCACAGAAGACCTGGGTTCAATTCCCAGCACCCACATGGGGCTAACAACCATCTGTAACTCCAGTTCCAGGCAATCTGATGCCTTCTTCTGACTGCAGGCGTTGCACGACATGGGTACACTTACACATAGGCAATACATTCATACGCATAAAATAAAAATAATAATTTTTTTTTGCTCTTTTTGAGACAGGGTTTCCCTATAGCCCCAGCTGTCCTAGAACTCACTTTGTGGACCAGGCTGGCCTTGAACTCACAGAGATCCGCCTGCCTCTGCCTCTCTGCCTCTGCCTCCCAAGTGCTGGGATTAAAGGCGTACATCACCACACCTGGAAAAATATATATATTTTTAAATTTAATATCTGAAGTTGGAAAGATGGTTCCATGGTTAAGAGCACTAGCTGCTCTTGCAGAGGACCCTTGTTTGATTCCCAACATCCACGTGGCTGCTAATGACCATCTGTATAACACCAGTCCCAGCAGATCTGACACCATCTTCTGACCTCCATGGACATTGCATGACACAGGTCCACTTACATACATGCAGCCAATACATTCATACACATAAAATAAAAATAATTTTTAAAAAATTAGGTTAATAGCAAAGGTATATGTAATAGAAAACATACTTTTCTGTTTGGTCTTTTAAACTTCTGCACAAAAAATTTTTTAAATCATATAGAAACTCTTCCCCCTGATACTTCTGTGATTCTAAAAAATCAAGAGTTTTGAAGGAAGGGAATTATGTTAAAAAGGAGATGGGTATTGCCTATGTGGAAAATAGGCAAAGTGCATTTGAATTATTAGCTAGAGCAAGTTTGATAGAAACAGCATTTATATAGTCATCCTTAACTCTTTGGCAGGAATTACTATTGACTCATCTGTCACTAGGTATTCATTACTGGGATTTTATTTAGGAGAGGATGAAGGCTGTTGTCTTCCATATATAAAGTAGAAGAAAGAAATGTTCCTTAACATGATGACTTGTAAGAAATTTCCAAATAACTTTTTTCAGGTGTTGTAGCTAATCAGTTATTGTATTCCCATGAACATAAGATAGAGGATTGTTAATATTTCAATTTCTTGCTCCGTTACTTAAAATTTGAGAGCCGGTGGAATTATAAAGTTATGAAAGGAAGGCTAAGCAGCAGTAAATAGTCATCTTTTTGAGTCACCAGCTTTACTAGGTGAATGCCACTTTACTAGGAAACATTAAGTGCTTCAAAACCTGAAATGGGCCTTCCTTGATTTCTGTCTGGTTATCTTCTTCTTCTTCTTCTTCTTCTTCTTCTTCTTCTTCTTCTTCTTCTTCTTCTTATTTTTTTTTTTTCTTTTTGGTCTTCTCGAGACAGGGTCTCCCTGTCTCTCTGACTGGCCCAGAACTCACTCTGTAGACCAGGCTGGCCTTGAACTCAGAAAGATCTGCTTGCCTCTGCTTCCTG
>VZQC01015016.1:132217-142339 GCA_009823505.1 Rhizomys pruinosus | reverse complement strand
AAAAAAAAAAAAAAAAAAAGAAAGGAAGAAAAGAAAAAGAAACAAACTAACTCTAGTGTTAAAGGAAAAAGATAATTTAAACTGGGCATGGTGGCACATGACTTTAATCCCAACACTCTGGAGGAAGAGTTAGGCCAATCTCTGGGAGTTCAAGGTCAGCCTGGTCTACATAACAAGTTCCAGGCAGCAGGAGCTGCAGGAAGACCCTGTCTCAGACACCCCCCCCCAAAAAAAAAAGGCAATTAAAATGCATTATTAGCTGATTTCTGGCATAATGATTTAAGAGACTGTTTCTTTCAGCTCAGCCAAAGGCCAACTGTGGCTGAACTACTTGCCCGGAAGATCCTGAGGTTTAATGAATATGTAGAAGTAACAGATGCTCAGGATTATGACCGGCGAGCAGATAAGCCATGGACCAAACTGACTCCTGCTGACAAGGTAACTAGAAAATGCTTACATGCTCTTTCATGCAGCCTCTCTTCTCTTCTCTTCTCTTATTTGTTTGTTTATTTATTTATTTATTTATTTATTTATTTATTTATTTTGAGGCAGGGTCTCCCTATAGTCCCAGCTGGCCTGGAACTCACTCTGTAGACCAGGCTAGCCTTGAACTCAGAGATCCACCTGCCTCTGCCTCCTGAGTGCTAAGATTAAAGGTATGTACCACCACACCCAGCTTAAAGACAGTTCTTAGCCACCATGCGTGTGCTAGGAATTGAACCCAGGTCCTCTGCAAGAGCAGTTGTCGATCTTAACCACTGAGCTATCTCTCCAGCCCCTTATTGTTTTATTTTATTTTGATGAGATTTTAACATAGATTTAAGCATGGAGTTAATGGAAAGGGAGGCACATAGTGAAGACAGGATACACCCAAGTTTGGGCATGGGTATCTCAAGACATGGGCCATGCTCTTGCTTTCCTTTATTTTATTTATTTTATTTATTTATTTATTTATTTTTTTGCTTTCCTTTATTTGAAGGATGCATGTTACTGATGAGAAGAGGAGCCCATCTACAATGCTAATATTTTTGATAAAATGTCAGATTTCCAAAGCAAGATACAAATGCCAGGATATAAATAAAACTTTATACTAATGATGCCACCATCAACACTGAAAGAAAACATCTGCTGTATCATAAAATAAAATTTTGCTGGGTGTGGTGATGCACACCTTTAATCCCAGCACTTGAAAGGCAGAGGCAGGCGGATCTCTGTGAGTTCAAGGCCAGGTTGGTCTACACTTTGAATTCCAGACCAGCTGGGGCTACTGAGAGACCCTGTCTCGAAAAAAGACCAAAAAATAAAAAAGAATAAAAACTTAAGAAGGAAATAAAATACTTTTTTTTTTTTGAGACTGGGTCTCCCTGTGTTGGGGCCTCACAGTGTTAACATTAAAGATACATGGCAGGTGACACAGCTGTCCTACAGCAGACAGAAGATGCTGAAATTTTATTTCTCCCCTTCAGGCTGCCATAAGAAAAGAATTAAGTGAATTAAAAAGCTCAGAAATTGAGGTTCATGAAGCCTGCAACTCTGTAGACCAGGCTGGCCTTGAACCCACAGAGATCCGCCTGCCTCTACCTCCCAAGTGCTGGGATTAGAGGTGTGCACCACATGCCTGGCTTAAAGACAATTTTTTGTTGTTTTTATTTTTTTAATGGATTTTTTTTTAATTAATTTTATTTATTTCTGTATGTGTATGAATGTACTGTCTGCATGCAGGTTTGTGCACCCGTGTCGTGCAACGCCGCGGAGGTCAGAAGAGGGTGTCGGATTCCCCTGGAACTGGAGTTCTCCTGGAATTGGAGTTTCAGACAGTTCTCGGCCACCATCTGGGTGCTGGGGATCGAACCCGGGTCCTCTGCAAGAGCGGTCGGCGCTCTTAACTGCTAGGCCATCTCTCCAGCCCCTTAAAGACAGTTTTTAACCTCCATGTGTGTGCTGGGAATCGAACCAAGGTCCTCTACAAGAGCAGTCGGTGCTCTTTTTTTTTTTTCTTTTTTTTTTGGGTGCTCTTAACTGCTGAGCCATCTCTCCAGCCCCCCAAAATACATTTTCAACAGCAGCAATATTTAGTTGGAAGAACTTAGGGTACTATATTTTAGTAGTATGTTTCATAGCTATACATCTTTAATATGCTGTGGAAACTATAAAAGTTCTCTCTTTTTTTTTTTTTTTACCCTGTAGCCCCCAGCTTGCCTGGAACTCCATATGTAGGCCAGGCTGGCCTTGAACTCACAGATCTGCCTACCTCTGCCTCTCCCAAGTGCTGGGATTAAAGGTGTGCACCACCACACCCAGCAAAAGTTACCTTTTTTTTTTTTTTTTTAACTTGAGATTTTCAGTTTTGCATGAACATCGTGTCAGAGAAAGTGATGTGTGCCTGGCTTCGCCCCTGGTTGGCTCTCTCCACCTGGCTTCTTTCTTCCTACTGGGCTGCTTCCAAGGCTTTTGGGGCCTCACAGTGTTAAGAACATTAAAGATACATGGCAGGTGACACAGCTGTCCTATAACAGACAGAAGATGCTGAAATCTTATTTCTCCCCTTCAGGCCGCCATAAGAAAAGAATTAAATGAATTTAAAAGCTCAGAAATGGAGGTTCATGAAGACAGCAAGCATTTTACACGGTAAGACCCAAAAGACCCAAATAGTAGCAGCGAAGTACAATTTCCACCAACAAACATGAAATTTACTCAGATATGAAAACCTCTGCCGGGCATGGTGACACACGCCTTTAATCCTAGCACTTGGGAGGCAGAGGCAGGCAGATCTTTGTGAGTTCAAGGCCAGCCTGGTCTACAGAGTGAGTTCCAGGACAGCTGGGGCTACAGGGAGACCCTGTCTTGAAAAGACCAAAAAATGAAAAAATAAAATAATTAAAAAAAAGAAATTTAGGGCTGGAGAGATGGTCTAGTGGTTAGGAGCGCTGACCGCTCTTACAGAGGACCCGGGTTTGATCCCCAGCACCCACGTGGCAGCCAAGCACCATCTGTAACTCCAATTCCAGGAGAACTCCAGTTCCAGGGGAATCCAACACCCTCTTCTGACCTCTGAGGCATTGCACGACACGGGTGCACAAACCTACATGCAGACAGTACATTCATACACATACAAAAATAAATTAAAAATTTTTTTTAATTTATAAAAAAAAAAAAAAAGAAAACCTCTACTATTCCATTAAAAGGATACTCAGAAAATCAGGCATGGTGGTAGATAGCTGTAAAACCAGTATTGGCAGGTAGAAGCAGGAGGATCAAGAGTTCAAGGCTAGCCTGGCTGTAAGAGTTCAAGGACAGCCTAGACTATGTGAAACTTTGTATCAAACAACAAAAAAAAATTTTTTTAAGGGCTGAAAAATGGTTCAGAAATTAAGAGCACCTGCACTCTTACAGAAAACCTGAGTTCTATTTCCAAGAACCACTTGTCCCTCACAACCACCTGTGACTCCAGGGGATCTGACATTCTGTTCTGGCATTCATAGGTACCAGACACTCACGTGGTATTTATACATTCATAAAGGTACTTGCATGCACACATAAAATACATCTAAAATCAAAACAAATGAGAGGGCTAAAGAGATGGCTTTGAGGGTAAGCACTTGTGAAATGTGAGGATGAGTTTGGATCCCCAGAACCCATGGAAAGCCAGATAGCAACCGTGCGTGTCTCTAATCCCAATGTATCCGTGCAGAGACAGACCAATCCCTGGAAGCTTGTGGGCCACTAGCCTGCTGTGCATAGTAGGGAGCAACAAGAGACCTGGCCTCAAATAGGTAGACGAGCGGACCAAGACATGAAGGTGTCCTCTGACCTGCATGGGGACATCATGGCATGTGCAAGCCTACACTCACACTCACACACACAAACACACATCACATATACACATATTTAAAAAATGATAAATTAATGCAAACAGCTCTGTTGTTTGAGTGCTTACCGAGCACACCCAAAGCTCTGGGTTCTAATCCTAACACTGCATAAACTGGGTGCGGTACTACACCTGTTATCCCAGTCCTCAAGAGGTAGAGGCAGGAGGACGAGGGGTTCAAAGTCGTCCTAGCCTATATGGCAAGTCCCAGGCTATCCTGAGCTAAATTAGACCCCAAAGGGCAACAACAACAACAAAGACTGAGAATCGAGAGGCCTGGCAAATGCCCAGAGTTTTGCCCCCGCCTAGAACCATATGACCAAGGTTGGCATGGAGCTTCAGTTGTCCTGCCCTGCCCTTCTCACTGCTGGAATTAGAGACTGGAGCTGCCATACCCCCACCTATTTTCTTTCTTTCTTTTTCGTGTTTTGGTTTTGTTTTTGTTGAATTTTTTTTTTCATTTACTTGTGGGTTTTTTAGCTTTTGAGACAAGGTCTTGGTATATAGTCCTGGCTAGCCTCAAACTGACCGTGATCTGTCTCCCAAAGTGGAAAAGTTCCAGCTGTGTGCCTCCATGCCGAGTGCTGAGATCCACTTGACCACTCACATTTCTATTTGTTTATTTTTGTACTTTATGAGATCTGTGATGACAGTAAGCTGTGTAGAGAGCTTATTCAGCAACAAAAATGTTTTAGACTAGGTCTCACAGTGTGGCCTTGGCTGGCCTGGAACTCAAAATGTAGACCAGGCTGGCCTTGAACTCACAGAGATCCACCTCCCTCTGCCTCCCAAGTGCTGGGATTAAAGGCATGTGCCACCATGCCCAGCTAGGATACAATTCTAGATCCTTGAGTTGCAAGAAGAAATCAGGAACTTTCCAGGCTTGGTGCTGCATGCCTTTAATCCTAGCACTCAGGAGGTGGAGGCAGGCAGATCTCTCTGAGTTCCAGACCAGCCTAGTCTACATACTGAGTTCCAGGTCAGTTAGTGTGACAGGGAGACCCTGTCTCAAAAAAAAAATAATAAATTGGGGACCTCAAAGCAGCCTCTTTACCTCAAACTCCCAGTGGTTGGGACTGTAGCAGCCATGCCCAACTAAGATAAAAACCTTTTATTAATAATACAGGAATAGGGGCTGGAGAGATGGCTCAGTGGTTAAGAGCACTGACTGCTTGCAGAGGAGCCAGGTTTAATTCCCAGCACCCACATGATGGCTAGCAACTGTCCATAACTCCAGTTCCAGGAGATCTGACACCCTCTTCTGACCTTCCCAGGCATTGCACAATACAGGTGCACTTACATTGCAGGCATACAGTCATACACAGATAATAAAAATAAAATAAAGCTAATGATACAGGAATAGCAAAACAGGGTGTATAGCTTGTTGGCAGAGCATGTGCTTAGCATGCACAAGGCCCTGGGTTCAGTTCTTAGCACTGCTTAAAGTTTAGAAGTTCCTCTTTTTGCGACAGGGTCTCCCTGTAGCCCCAGCTATCCTGAAATTCGCTATGTAGACCAGGCTGGCCTTGAACTCACAAAGATCCACATGCCTCTGCCTACCAAGTGCTAGAATTAAAGGTGTGCACCACCATGCCCAGCCTGTATATTCTTATATTCAATAAAAATACAGTTTTTGGTTTTTTTCAACCAAATTTAAAGAATAGTAAAGCAGTCTCCACTATCTGGTAACCTGTCTCTTTTCTAACGTCTATTCAAGCTACCATCGTCCATGATGCTGAAGTTGGAGAAAGGAACTGAAAACCAAGAGCTGCTTTGCTGCTTCTCTCCAGGGCGACACAAGGAGAGAACTGGAGCACTTCCCAGCAGAGCCAGGCCTGCACTCAGATCTGGTTCTGGGTGAACAGCACTTCCATGAATGTACCTTTCACTGGAACTGATTCTCTTGTGCTGCCCTTAGAGAATAGCTAACACTTTGTGAACACCTTTGAACTTTTATAACAGTGCAGCAAACTTGAGGGATATTGTTTCACTGGCCAAGCAGCTCTGAGCCACTTGAAGTTCTGAGCTTTACTAGCTAAGCACACATTGCCTCAAGATGACTGCCTGTGCTCAGACACAGCCGGCACCATCAGCCTTATCCTGCCTGCCCTGTTGGCGAGACCCACTCATGGAGGCACTGAATTCTAGCCATCAAATCCAGTTGGTAGGGAAAACTTTCTGGAAGCCCCAAATCTTCTAGCAAAGTGTTTGGACCTCACTGATTTGTCAGTCAGAGCACTGTGCTGAAGCTCATCATCACAGCTATACAGCCCAGGCGTGGGCATGCACGCCTGACAGGAAGCTCGGGATCTGACGTGGCCCTTTTCTTTCTTTTTTCTTTTGTGACAGGATCTCACACTGTAGCTCAGGCTGGACTCACTGTGTGGCCCTGCTAGCCTCAAACTCCTGCCTCAGCCTCCCATGCTGCTTTCATTGCAGGCATGAACTTTCATTAGTCCATGTGGAGCTTTCATTCTGATACTTATTTTCAAATGATCTTAAATAATGGGAATTCACGCATTAAACAGTCTGAGCGCAACTATAATCCAAGCTGATCAAATGAGAAAGCCATGCATATTTCTGTGCTCAAACCAAGAAAAAGGACTTAATATTAATGCCAGTTTGGCAGACAACTGACTCATGGATTAAATGTTATAGGTTATTTTTATACCAAACAGTACTGTAAATCACTTCAACCAACAGATGTATCTTGGTAAAGCAGAGTTGAGGTGCTTGTGGGAGCACCTGGGAGCTTTGGGTCCCATACTTCCAGGCAGAATCACAGCCCAAAGTCCCAAGGGATATGAGATCCACGATCAGAAAAGGTCTAGAGAAGCTGGAGGGGGGCGGATCACAGCCCCACACCTGTCCTCCAGGCTGCTGGCCCTCCCCGCACAGTCCCTCTCCACTCCACACAGTGCTGCTTGCCTGCTGGCTCTCGCAGCTTTCACCTCTCCTGCCTTTCCTGTTCTGTGCTGCACCCAGTGTGGTTGGTGCCTGAGTTTTTGGCTCAGCGCCCTGCCCAGTTGTATTTCTGATATTTGTTAGCACAATTTCCTAAAGCAGATTTGGTTATAACCCTCAAGTAATTTTGTTATTGAGGCCCATACAGACTCATTATTTTCCTCCTAATCCTACCTACATTTAAAAAGGACAGAGTTTCTGTTTAACAAAATGCTTTGTTTTGTTTTTCTGTTTGTTTATGAGACAGGGTTTAGCCCTATACCCCAGACTGGTCTGCAACTCACTATGTAGCTCAGGCTAGCATTAGACTTGTGGTCTTCCTTCCTCAGCCTCCTGAGTGCTGGGATTGTAGGTATGAGCAATCACGCCCATTTTTTCTTCACTTTAATATTTAGTAAATTGTGGTGGGTTTTTTGTTGTTGTTGTTGTTGTTGTTTGTTTGGTTTTTTGGTCTTTTTCTTTGAGACGGGGTCTCCCTGTAGCTACAGCTGTCCTGGAACTCGCTATGTAGACCAGGCTGGCCTTGAACTCACAGAGATCTGCCTCCCAAGTGCTAGGATTAAAGAAGTGTGCCACCACACCCGGCTAATTGTGGTGGTTTTAAAGATTTCCGATTTGTTCTGTCTTCTGTCCCTGTTTCTGTACATTTTTGTTTTCATGTTAACATCAAACTTACCTAAGTCGTAGAATATAGGAAAAAAACAACAAAAAAAGTGACCCTAGAAGATAGTGTTTTCTCTGCAGGGGAAAAAGTGGCTTTTTTTGGTGGTAGTTGTTTTTCCTTTTACTGCCAGATATTTTATGGCTATGGAAACAGTACTGCAGCCACATCTCTTTAAAGCTTGTTAACACTTGGGTTGAAGGAGGGAAAATCAACAAGGACTCCGTTAAGTCTATCAGAGGTCTAAATTTCACATAGCCAGCCACGTGGTAACTGCCAACCCAACTTCTCACCATTACCCTCTTGTTTGTTTTCTGTGTGCTGGGGATTGAACCTGGGGCGTCACATATGCTGGGCCAGTGCCCTGCCACTGAGCTTCACCCTCAGCCCTGACTTAACCTGCTATAGTAACTGAGGAGGAGGTGNTAGACCAGGCTGGCCTTGAACTCACAGAGATCTGCCCTCCTCTGCCTCCCAAGTGCTAGGAATAAAGGTGTGTACCACCATGCAGTTTGTTTTTTAAGAACAACTTAAGCTGGGCATGGTGGTGCAAGCCTTTAATCCTAGCATTCAGGAGGTAGAGCCAAGAGGACCTTTGTGAGTTCAAGGCCAGCCTGATCTACAGAGTGAGCTCCAGGACAGCTGGGGCTACAGGGAGACCCTGTCTTGAAAAGAGAAAAAAAAAAAAATGGGGCTGGAGAGATAGCCTAGTGGTTAAGAGCACCAACTGCTCTTGCAGAGGACCCAGGTTCGATCCCCAGCACCCACATGGCGGCTAAGAACCGTCTGTACCTCCAATTCCAAGAGAACTCCAGTTCCAGGGAAATCCGAGACCCTCTTCTGACCTCCGCGGCATTGCACGACACAGGCACACAAACCTACATGCAGACAGTACATTCATACACATACAAAAATAAAAAATAAAAAAAAAGGAACAACTTGAAGAGGCTGTTGAGACTGTGCTTTGTACCAGGGACTGCTCTAGGCACTTGTCCTGTTTAGCCACCCCAGTTTGTTAGATTAATGAGATAACACTCATGTTTTTGTTTGTTTTATTGTGAGACAGGTTCTCCCTGTACCCGCAGCTGGCCTGGAACTCACTATGTAGACCAGGCTGGTCTTGAACTCACAGACATCCACCTACCTCTGCCTCTCCAGTGCTGGAATTAAGAATCTGCACCACCATGCACCGCAATAACACTCATTTTGCCATAGGACAATGGGTGAAGTTTCTCCAAGGTGAAGCAAATAATCATTTTTGCCTATATTTGAGGACAAGTACTTGCATCCAAATCATTGACCCAAGGATCTATTTAATATAGATGCAACTAACTGAACCTCAGGCTGACATCACAAAAAGAGAGTGGATGTTTCCTACCCTGTCTGGCAAGCAGCTCGGTTTCAGCAGTTGCCCCAGCAGTGACTCACTCTCAACTTGTCGCTTGCTTAGCACCCCACCCTTTATCAAGAGTGAACAGCAACCAGGAGTCAGAACCCATGTAGCTGGGTGTCACTCTGCTCCCAGGTTACTATGGCCCAAATTATTAGACCTCAAGTTGCCACTGCTCCTTTGGGATTAAACTGTCACCAGAAGGTTGTATTGAGCTGCACACTGCCCAGCATTTGCTCGACAATGAATCAAATTTAGTTTGGGGGATTGAGATACCCCAGGAGAGGGAGGTCTGAAAGGCCACAATCAGGAAGGCCAGGGCCAGGGCCAGGGCCAGCAAGATGGCTGAAAAGTCAAGTTCAAAAAAAAAAAAATCGAGTTCAATCCCAGGAACTGACAAAGGTAGAAGGAAAGAACTGATTCCATAAAGTTGTCCCGTGACCTGTACACACACACACACACACACACACACACACAGTTCCAGGAAGTCTGATGCCATTGTCTGAAGACCTGGGGTACTGTACAACGGATACACTTACATACCATGTAGCCAATACACTCATACACGGAAGAGATCAAAATAATAAAAAAAATATTTTGAAAGATAAGAACATTGCCAGGTGTGGTGGACCACACCTTTAATCTCAGCATTCGGTTGGCAAAGGCGGGTAGGCAGATCTCTGAGTTCCAGGCCAACTTGTCTACATAGCAAGTTCCAGGTCAGTTGGGATTAAAGGGAGACCCTATCTGAAAAAGACCAAAAAAAAAAAAATGTGTTCCTTGGTATTTGGAACAGTATATGAAGTGCATAGTATAAATAACTGATGATCCAGCATCCCTATCCCCAGAAGCTGACAGAGTTCAGCATTCTCCTGAATTACCAGAGGGTAACCACTTTCATTATTCTGGCCCATTCTAAAGATAATTTTCGCATATATGTGTAGCTTGGTTTCCTGAGGCTACTCGAACCCTAGAATTTATTCTCTCAATCTTCCAAGGCTAAGATATCCAAATCAAGATGTTGGCAGGGCTGGCAGAGGCCCTCCCCTTCTAAAGACCCCCGGTTTGTGGATGTGGTCCCAGCCCCATACATGTCTGCTTCTTCCTTGCCATGTGTTTTCTCTATATGTTTTTTGGACTTATTTTTATTTCTGTGTGTGTGTGTGTGTGTGTGTGTGTACACGCAGTACATGTGCCCATGCCTGTGAAGGCCCGAAAAGGGATCAGATCCCCTGGAGC
>VZQC01015016.1:91967-115339 GCA_009823505.1 Rhizomys pruinosus | reverse complement strand
TTTGGTCTTTTTGAGACAGGGTCTCCCTGTAGCCCCAGCTGTCCTGGAACTCACTCTGTAGACCACACTGGCCTTGAACTCACAAAGATCTGCCTGCCTCTGCCTCCCAAGTGCTAGGATTAAAGGCGTGCGCCACCACATCCGGCTAAAAGTAAGGTTTTTTTTTTTGCACAGGAAAGATTCATGAGAGGAAATTCCTAGGTTCTGTGGGAGAGAATGGTTGGATTGGAGGAGGGATCAGAGGGGTAGCTTTTGTATGGGTGTTTGTTTGTTTGTTTGTTTGTTTGTTTAAGACAGGGTCTCCCTATAGCTCCATCGAACCTGGGTCCTCTGCAAGAGCAGTCAGCACTTTTAACCGCTGAGCCATCTCTCCAGCCCCAAGAGGGGTAGCTTTTGTAATGTCTTATTTATCTTTCGTATAATGTGAGCTCCATGAGAGGCCTAGTCTCCTTTGGCCCAACTCCAAGCTTACATGTTACCCCATTTTGACTACTTACTCTCTGCTAAGGATTGCAAGGTCATTTGTAAGTATTATGTCCAGGCTTCATGCCAGCCCAAAGAAGTAGTCGTCCCCTCGTTTTTTACAGGTGATGGTGCACCGCAGAGGTTTTTGAGGCTACTAGCTAGCTACGATCACTAGATGGGGCGAGCAGACCAGACCCCCAGCTATCCCAAAGAATATTCTTCGTGTGGGAGGGGTCTCAGAGAGGCAAATTGGAAGGGAAGGGGTATATTGCTGTGATGATGAAAGTTGGGATGGATACCTCATGACATTTAAAACCGGGTCAGTCACAACCCACACAGGCTTCGCTGATTTAAACTGCTTTGGTTTCCTCCCCAGGAGTCAGAAAAGTCCCTGGCCTTGTATCCATATCTTCAGGGTTGACAGCTGAAAAGCCTGAGGCTTTCAGCCCTAATAGAGGAAGGGAATGGGGGAGGGTACTGGTCAGGTCCCCAGCAGAGACTGAGAAGTGCCTTTGATTTGATTTGCAGTTCTTTGATTTGTTGCTTTGGGCAGTTTCCATTCCTCTTAAGTAAGGTGAAGGGCAGGTGAGTTTGTGTATAACACGAGCTCCTAATTAGGACTGTGTCTAGTACTACCTAGGGAAGGACTTAAATACTATTCTACCACCACTACTAACATATCACATTCTATGTGATGAGTGGTTTGTTTTTTGTTTTTTTTTTTTATAGGATGGACCCAAGGACCTCAGGCATGCTAGGCAAGCGTTCAGGCAGGGAGCTTCATCCTCAGTAGTGTGCTTTATAGTATTAACACATCTACCAAGCATGGTGGTACAGGCCTCTGAATCCCAACACTCAGGTGGTAGAGGAAGGAGAGTGGGAATTCAAGGTCATCCTTAGTTACATAGGAAGTTTAAGGCCATCCTAAGCTACATGGGACCTGGTTTCAATAATACTGCTGATAAAAATAACCAAAAATGGATAATGGGCAGTTTTTCAGTCTGCTTGGGTTTTTTGTTTGTTTTTGGCTTGCTGTTTTGAGTTTTGATTTGTACTATTGTTGGTTTGCTTGCTTGTTTGTTTTGAGACAAGGTCTCCCCATAGTCCCAGCTGGCATAGAACTCAATGTGAAGACCAGGCCAGCCTTGAACTCACAGAAATCCACCTGCCTCTTCCTCCCAAGTGCTGGGGCTAAAGGTGAGCTCCACCATACGGGCTTTTACTGGGGTTTTGCAACAGGGTCTCATGCTAGGTCCCAGTTGGCCTAGAACTCACCATGTAGTCCAGACTGGCCTCTCTCACAGAGCTCTTCCTGCCTCTGCTGGGATTATACGCATGCCCTGAACTCACCATGTAGTCCAGACTGGCCTCTCTCACAGAGCTCTTCCTGCCTCTGCTGGGATTATACGCATGCCCTACCAATTCCAACTAGGGTTTTTAATAAATACTGCCTAGTGCCACATGTTTGTTATTCTGACATGTGGTATTTGGCTGGGTTTTTTCAGGATAGGAACATGCCACCTAAGCGCATAGCTAAGAGAAGGTCACCCCCAGAAGATGCCATCCCCAAAAGCAAGAAGGTGAAAGGTAAGTTGGCCTGGATCCCTTCCTGGGGTGGTGGTCTGGAGCTGTGAGAATCTAGTCTGGGCTCTTTCCTCCCCCACTTGAAGCCAAGGGGCTTAGATATCTAGGGACCTTGCCCAGCTGGGATCTCTCCCATATCTTACCATGTTCAATCCTTTGCCAATCATAAGAAGCTTAGGGAGAGCTGGGCGTGGTGGCGCACGCCTTTAATCCTAGCACTTGGGAGGCAGAGGCAGGCGGATCTTTGTGAGTTCAAGGCCAGCCTGGTCTACAGAGTGAGTTCCAGGACAGCTGGGGCTACAGGGAGACCCTGTCTCAAAAAGACCAAAAAAAAAAAAAAAAGAAGCTTAGGGAGAGACTTAGCAAAGAGCATTGGGGCCACGCTAGCAAAAAACTAGAGCCTAGAACCTCGCCCCAGACAAATGCATTATGGTAAGGTCTATCCAAAGTACTTTGGTTCCCCGCCCCCTTAATAATCAGAAAAATCCCTGGCCTTCTGTCCACATGCTCTGAATTAACAGCTGGGCAGCCTGAGGCTCTTGGGCCTACTAGACTTTCAGAGCTGATTTCAAGTCCTAGTTCTGCCACTTGCTTGCTGTGCAAGGAGGGGCAAGATACTTAACGTGGCTGAGCTTGGGTTTCACTTCATAAAATGGAGATAGGAACACCACCAGCCTCTCTGGCCTATGGAGGATTAGACGAGATCATGTCCTGGAATCATTCGAGGGGAATGTCTTGTGATTTTGCTCTCTCCTGGAACACCAGAGTGGGGCAAGGACAAGAGAAACTTACTTCTGACTTGGAGGGAGGAACATGGACCCATGCTCAGACAGTGTCTGTCTTTTGCAGACTCTCGTAACCAGGCAGTAAGGGCCACTGCCTCCCACAGAGGTCCTGCTGCCCGCTCCTGCCAAGGTGCCTGTGGGCCAGGCCCAACTGACCAGAAAACCCAACCAGATGGCTCACTTCCCGGTGCAGCCTGTGCGCAGCTTGCAGAGGCCCTGGCAGCTGTAGCCCCACCCCTGGGGAAGGGACCGGATGCCATTGACTGGAGGGCTGAAGCAGACTTCCATTGGCTACCAGAAGCCTGCCCACTGGTTGGCCCATACCTCTCTGCAAATGCACCCATGGGCTCTTCCTACTCTTTCCCTTCCTCTGAAGCTGTAGTGCTGCCCATACTGGCAGAAGGGATGAACCATTTTCCTCTTAATATGTTCTGGAGTTAGAAGTCACAGTCTGGGGATGGAGGGGCATTTGGGTGGAGGCTGATGAGTGCTCTAACCAAGGTAGTAGTGTCCCTTGATACAGTACAAACTCTGCTAACTAGCTTTATGGCGTTGGATAGGTTCCCTTCCCTATAAAATAGGGTCTCAGGTTACATGAGATGTCTACAAAGCTGGTTAGTGTTGGTAGAATCAGCCATCACCCTTGGCACTGCAGCTCTACACCTGCACCGTGGCCTCATCAGGAAAGTTTCTAGTATCCTCACCGTCCTTCCCCTGCCCGCCTCTTTTCACAGATGGAATTCTCGTTTTGTTTCTGTTTCCTCCTCCGAGGAAACTTAGGCTCACAGAGGTGTTTGGTTTTTTTGTTTGTTTGTTTGTTTGTTTGGGTTTCTTTTGGGGGGGGGTTGAGACAGGGTCTCCCTTTAGTCCCAGCTGGCCTGAAGCTTGCTATGTAGACCAGGCTGGCCTTGAACTCACAGAGATCCGCCTGCCTCTGCCTCCAGAGTGCGGGGGATTAAAGGCAAGCACCACCACGTCTGGCTACAGAGGTCTTTTTTTTTTTTTATGTGTATGAATGTACTGTCTGCATGTAGGTTTATGCACCCATGTCATGCAATGCTGTGGAGGTCAGAAGAGGGCGTCGGATTCCCCTGGACCTGGAGTTAAAGACGGTTCTCAGCCGCCATGTGGGTACTGGGGATTGAACCCGAGTCCTCTGTAAGAGCGGTCGGTGCTCTTAACCGCTAGGCTATCTCTCCAGCCCCAGAGGTTATTTTTATGGGCTGTTGGTAGAGCAAGGACTCAGACCCAGGTCCTTCATCAACCCAGAACCTATGAGGTCTCCCCTCATCCTGCACACTCAGGGGCTGTCTTCTCTGCCCTTCAGTCTCACACAGGTCTCACAGAACAGAACCGGGCTTGGTGTTGACACTGGGTCAGGGCGACGTGGGCCAGCTGGGGCTGGGTGAGAATGTGTTGGAGAGGAAGAAGCCAGCCCTGGTACCCGTTCTGCAGGATGTGGTGCAGGCCGAGGCTGGGGGCATGCACACAGTGTGTCTGAGCCAAAATGGCCAGGTAGGTTGGAGGGTGTGATAAGTTGGATAGGTCCCGGGGGAGGGGGGAGTGAGGGATGGAGCCTGAGGAAGAGGGGGAGGAGGGAAGACCTAGATATCAAATCAGGGAGTGACCTAAACAAGAGTGGGCACAAAGCCAGACTGTGTGCTGATGGAGCATCCTGGGCACAGGTCTACTCTTTCGGCTGCAATGATGAAGGTGCCCTGGGAAGAGACACGTCAGTGGAGGGCTCAGAGATGGTCCCTGGGAAAGTGGAACTGCAAGAGAAGGTAATACAGGTGTCAGCAGGGGACAGTCATACAGCAGCCCTCACTGAAGATGGCCGTGTCTTCCTTTGGGGCTCCTTCCGGGTAAGAATGGGTCTGGAAGACCATGGGACCTAGCAAATAGAATGAACTAGGAACCCCAGATAATCCCATTTCCTATTCCTATTCTGTTCAAATACTGGTAGGAAGTCTAGAGGCCCGCGGGCATGGCTGGGGTCCATCTGGTCCTGTCCGCACCACTGGCTGCTTCTGGGCTGTAGCTAATTTTGGGAGCTGCTGTTCCTACCTCCCCTGCCTCGTTCTCTCCCTTCCTCTCCCAGCCCTGGTCCATGCTTCCCAGAGGCCTTGGGAAGGGGAGTCGTGGGAGTGAGAATGTTACATCTTGATCTTTGTTTTTGTTTTTGTTATTGTTTTTTTGGTTCTTTTTGAGACAGGGTCTCCCTGTAGCTCCGGCTGTCCTGGAACTCGCTATGTACGCCAGGCTGGCCTTGAACTCACAAACATACACCTACCTCTGCCTCCCAAGTGCTAGGATGCCCAGCCGATCTTTGTTTTTAGCTAAGGCAGAGTCTCATGTATCCCAGGCTAGTCTCCTATTGGCTATGTAACTGAGAATGACTTTGAACTTCTGATTTTTCTGCCTTCACCTTCTGAGTGCTGGAATTACAGACACCCATATTATGTCAGGAATCAAACCCAGGGCTTTCTGAATGCTGGGCAAGCACTCTACCAGCCACATTTCCTAGCTTAGGGAAATAAGTTTCAGCAAGGGGGCTGGAGAGGGCTTGGAGTTAAGAGCACATACTACTCTTGCAAAGGACACGAGTTTGGTTCCCAGGACCATAGCTGCCTATGTGACTCTAGTTCCTGGGAATCTGATGCCCTTTGCTGGTCTCCACAGGTAGTGTCACCCATGTGACACCCTCCTACATACACATAATTTTTTTAATATGAGATTTAAATTTGTTTAAGAAATTTGTAAAAAATTAAAAAAAATTTGTGCATGACTGTTTTGCCTAAATAATTTTTTTCGAGACAGGTTCTCCCTTTAGTCCCAGCTGGCCTGGAGCTCACTCTGTAGACCAGGCTGGCCTCACAGAGATCTGCCTGTGTCTGCCTCCCGAGTGCTGGGATTAAAGGCAAACACCACCACACCTGGCTTGCCTGCATATTTCTAAGTTTACCACCATGCATGTGCAATGCCTGTGGCAGTCAGAAGAGGGAGTCAGATTCCCAGGACCTGCAGCTGCAGGGGTTGTGAGCCACCATGCAGGTGCTGGGGACCAAACCGTAGTCCTCTGCAAAAGCAGTGAGTTGCTCTTAGTTGCTCTTAATCACTGAGCCATCTCTCCAGCCCTAGGAAGAAGGTTTTTTGTTTTGTTTTGTTTTGTTTTGTTTTGTTTTGGTTATTTTTGAGACAGGGTCTCCCTTGTTTTGTTTTTTTTAACCCAGGCAAAATTAACCACAATAATGTACATTTCCGTCTTCTGCCACACTGCTTCAACGGTTGCTGACTTTTAGCCAGGTGTGGTGGCGCACGCCTTTAATCCCAGCACTCGGGAGGCAGAGGCAGGTGGATCTTTGTGAGGTCAAGGCCAGCCTGGTCTACAGAGTGAGTTCCAGGACAGCTGGGACTACAGGGAGACCCTGTCTCGAAAAGACAAAAAAAAAAAAAAAGTTACTGACTTTTATCCAGATTTGTTTATCTCTACTCAAATCTGTCCCCTCACTTGCTTTATTTTATTTATTTATTTTTTGTATGTGCATGAATGTATTGTATTGTCGCATGCAGGTTGTGCACGTGTCGTGCCAATGCCGCGGAGGTCAGAAGAGGGTCTCATCCCCTGGAACTGGAGTCTCCTCTCGGAATTGGGTTTACAGACGGTTCTTAGCCGCCATTGGTGCCCTGGGGATCGAACCCGGGTCCTCGTAAGGGCGTCGGTGCTCTTAACTGCTAGGCCAATTCCAGCCCCCCTCACTGCTTTAACACAATTCTAGCCATGGATAACTTTTCTTGGTGAATATTTCTTTTTTTTTTTTTTTTTTTTTTTTTTATTATTTCGTATGTATATGTATATACTCGCATGCAACTTGGTGCACCTGTGGTGTCAATGCCGCGGAGCTCAGAAAGGAGGGGCGTCGGATTCCCCTGGAAACTGTATTTCCTGGAACTTGGAGTTTCAGACGGTTCTCGGCCGCCATTGTGGGTGCTGGATGATCGAAACCTTGGGCCTCTGCAAGAGGCAGTAGTGCCTTAAACCGCTTAGGTATTCGCATCGCTCCAGCCCGGAAGTATTTCATGTAAATGTGTCAGGCTCCTGCCTGCCTCATTCATTTGCAATGGCCCGTAGTTTGGCTAGGCAGTAGGGCCAAGCTCTGCTCGGTTAAGTGTTCCTTTATGTCTCTCCTTTGTAGGACCAATAATGGTGATTGGGCTGTGGTAGCCCATGAAGAAGAGCATGGTGCCTGTGCAAGTGCAGCTGATACACGCCTTTGGTAAAGGTGGCCTTGTGTGAGATGAGTGTGAGCCCACGTGGGCAAGAGCTAGAAAGCCTGTTCTAGACCAGCTCAGCCCTAGCCACACAGACCAGCTCTGCATCTTCTGCCTTCCTCATAGTTCAGGAAACGACCATTGGTGATGCTGACAGCTGATGGTGACCTCTACACCTTGGGTTGTGGGGAGCAGGGTCAGCTGGGCCGTGTAGCTGAATTATTTGCCAACCGCGGTGGCCGTCAAGGCCTTGGTAAGTGGCTTTATACCTCTAGTGGGACAGTTTGCCAAGCCATCCCAGGGGTTACTTTAAGAGAAAAAAATTGAGTTTAAATTAGAAGAATGCCCAAGCACAGTGACTTCCACATAACATTTCCCTTCCTGGCTCAAAATTTGCGCCAAGGGCCAGGAGTGATGGATACATTGCATTTCCCGAAGGAGGCAAGGGCAGGGACAGATCTCTTGAGTCCAAGCCAGGGCCATGGTTCTCCATAGGAATCTCCAGTTGCCAGTTGGGCTACGGGGAGGCCCTTGTCTCAAAAAAGACCAAAAAATAAAGTAAAAAAATTTTTGACTCCAAGGTACTTGAGACTGTGCCTTAAGTTTCCTCTTCTATCTTCTGAGGCTAAGGGTCCCTGCTTGGCCTCCCTTCGGGACTGGTAATGGAAGAGAGCTGCCCCAGGATTTAGAAGAAACGACCCCTGTGGCCTGGTCACCTACTCTAGCCTCTCCCTTTTTTTTATTTTATTTTATTTTTTTTTTGAGACAGGGTCTTTCCTGTAGATCCCCAGCTGGGAATCACTATGTAGACCAGGCTGGCCTTTGAACTCATCAGGAGATCCCGCATGCCTTCTGCCTCCCAAGTGTTTAGGATTAAAGGCGGCACCACCCGCCTGGCCACTCTCCTCTTTTCTTACAGAGCGACTCCTGGTCCCCAAGTGTGTGCTACTGAAGTCCCGGGGAACCCGGGGCCATGTTAGGTTCCAGGATGCCTTCTGTGGTGCCTATTTCACTTTCGCCATCTCCTGTGAGGGCCATGTCTATGGCTTTGGCCTCTCCAACTATCACCAGCTTGGTGAGTCCTGATCCTAGTGTCAGACATAACTCGGTGACCTTGATTCCATTCCTGGCTCCACAATTCATTCATTTCTTGCTTTGTGGGACAACTGAACCCTCAGACATAGTTGGATGTCTGCAAAGTGAGATTAGACATGTCCTGGTGAGGGTGGCCTGGCCAGGGATGGGAGTAAAACGGGAAGCTTCGCAGAACACCGTCCCCTTGACAACAGAACTCCAGGCACAGGATCTATGCTTCATACCTCAGAACAATTGACAAATCCTCACTCAAGAACATTCCACCAAATCCCCTGGGTAGGCTTCCTTTCNAAAAAAAAAAAAAAAAAAAAGAACCTGGTTTCCTCTTATCAGAAAGACCCAGGTTTGAATTCCCAAGCAGTTTGCAATTACAACTGTTTCCATTAATCTCTATTCCAGCGATCCATATGCCCTCTTCTGTCCCTCTGCACCGCTGGTACTGTGTGACATGGGTGCAATATATTCACGTACATAAAAATCCCCTAGTATGGCTGATTTTGCCCTAATGGTAGAGTATGGCTCAAAAATCCAGCAAACAATCCATATTGTGGAGATGTGTATATGCTATCGAGCGAAGTGGCATCTTCCATTGCTGAACAGTGTTGGCAATATGGGTGTAATTTAATCCCATGGCCCTACCAGTCATTGATGGCTCAGAGTAACACCTTTTTGCCTGTTATTTATTACTTTCCTCGAGGAAGACCGCAAGAGTTCAAAACAAGAAGTGAAAGACAAGGAGACACGTGAGATCCTCATATATCTCAGGGACCATCAGGATGCCTGATATGAATGAACTCACCAAACTTCCTATGTTAAAGAGCCCTAGAACACTCTGTGAGGACCTAGGAGAAGAGAGAACCAATTAAAAATGAGCTATCCGATAAAACTAGAGTGCAGCTCCAATAACACATGACTGAAGGAATAACGGAATACATTCTTGGAAGTTTTTTGGCACAATACATCGAAATAAACATAAAAGGAAGAAAGATTATCTGGGATGTCAACTTTCTTATCAGAAAATTTCAGTGGAACCGGAACAGAAGCAAGCCCAGATTGAATCCCCTTCTACCTCATCAGGTGCAAAGATTTAACAAAGGACCATAAAGCAATGAGTCTTCCTATTTGACCTGTCCAAACAATAGGCTATAGACTTGTCTGCTCGTTATAGGGAGTCCTTGGTGAGTCTTCAATCCATTTCCACAACTTGCTGGAAGACTGCTTAATCCATCTCGCCATTTCCCTAGGCTCGTGGTGTCTATTTTTTGATAATACCTGAATAAAATTTTTTATGATTAGAAAAAGGAGTTTTTAATCAAAAAATTTTTTAAAAAAAATTAAAAAAACAAAAACAAACCCAAGAGCTGGACATGGTTGGTAGGCTTTTAGTCCCAGCATGCACTCTGGAGGACACGGGCAGAATTGGATCCATCTTGTGAGATTAAGGCCAGTCCTGGACTACATAGCAAAGTTCCGGGCCAGCTAGAGACAGGGAGATGCTATGAAAATACCGGTATCTTAAAAACGCGGTAGGGCTCTTGAAAAGAAGATGGCCTAAGCGTGTAGAGTACCTTGACCACTATAAGAGGACGCAGGGTTGGAGTCCCCACAGCACAGCACACATGAGACGGCCGAGAACTTTCTGAGAGCTCCAAATTCCAGAACTCCCAGTTCAGCGCTGGAAATGCGACAGGTTCCAACGATCTCTTTCTGACCTCCGCGGCATTAGCACGACACGGGTGCACAAGACTTTTGCATGCAGACAGATTTAACAAAATTCATAAACACTACAGAAATAAAATTAAAAAGAAAATAAAAAAAAAAAAAAAAAAAAAAAAAAAAAAAAAAAAAAAAAAAAAAAAAAAAAAAAAAAAAAAAAAAAAAAAAAAAAGCACAAATGAACCAATGTCGCATTTTCTTGTTGTTTTATGTATCACTGATATCACTTAAAAAAAAAATCCCAAGGCCATAGAGCTGTTGAGCACCATACCTTTGAAAATATCCACAGCATCTTCAGGAGGCCAGAAGATAGATTCTCTATTTGCGCCGAAGGCCAACGCTTGTGGATCTAGCAATAGCGAGGTTTCTAGGCCCACAGGCCAGAGACCTATACTATCGTGAGAACAACTGGCTCAAAAGCTCTATCACTCCGCTCATGTTTCCCTCTCCCTTCCCCCCAAAATCCAGCGACAGGCTAGAGAAATGGTGCATTGGTTAAGAACACTTTAGTTCCCTCTGTGGGAACGAGATGTGTACATGTGCACACACTTAACAGGAAAACACTTGTATAACCTAAAAAAATAATTCCTTAACAAAAATTCAAGTGATTGCCTGGGGATAGCTTGGCACCCTTCACGCTACAGCCTTGACACAGATTCCTGGGCAGGGGCTGACTCTGCCCTTCTAACAGTGCTCGTGGCACATGCCAGACACTCCTTCAGAAAAGAGAACCCCGGGAAGCATTAAGTATAGAACATTAAAAGTCGCAAATTTAATAAAAAACTTCTACTTAATTTTTAAAGTGGTTAGAAGATTTACTCTTCCCCTCCAAAATAGTTTCAATTAAAAAAAAAAATCAGAGCTACTAATATTTCTCAGCCACAGTAACAAGTTGCTCGAGCTGCTCGAAATTTCTATAGGACGCTAGCATAGTCACCCCTCTCGGGAAACCCTGCCTGAGGAGATCTCGCTCCTCCTCAGGTCCAGTATACCTCCAAAACACAATCGCCCCTGACTGCCCAGCAGGCCAGGCTGGGCTTCCAGTCCTCTGTGGCAGGGCAAGGGCTACTGGAGAAGGGGTCGCACAGGCAACACCTAAGGAACAGGATGCTTTGTGCTTTTGGAAGAAACAAAAATCTTTTAGATGACTGACATCACGCGACTTATAACTATACAATACAGATTACTTGTTTTTGCCCCCATGGGCACCTGCATTGTAAAGAGCCTAAAGTATTTGGCTTGCGAGTTGCCCCATAGCTCTGCAAAGCCTTTGTCCAGCATTTCCCCGGGTAATGGTGTCCAATGACAAACTGGCTCTGACTTAAGACTGTAACTAATCTGTCTCCCTTGGTGAACTACAGTTAGTGTAATGAGAAAAGTGGCACATGTTACACACGGCTGAACTCGCTGTCAGAGATCCCAACTTCTCAAGAGTAATGACACCAAACCCCCAGAGCAGGCCAGTTTTGTTTTTTGGTAGAGTACCAAAGTCCAGGGCCAGCCAGGACCATGGAGAGTGGGGGGGGGCAGAGGAGGAGAGCGATTGGCAGCGCGTCAGCCCCGCACCACATTGGTCTGGGGTGAGCAGTGCTCCTGATGAGAACACCTATCCCATTTTCATCGTGCAAGTCGTAGGATGATTCCACAAAGGAGGATGAAAAGAGAAGAAGGATTCTGCTCCGGCCTAGATGTGGAAAACATGGGAGAAAGGTGCTCATCGGTAGGAGAGGCCTTCTGGAATCTGTAGTTGGCTGCTTTCTTGTTCTAGGAGGCTGGGTTCAGGGGCCAGAAGCTAGGCCCTCAGAGACGTCATCAACTCTGATCCTTGTCCTTAACTAGTAAGACTGTGTGCTGACCGCCACTGGACACAGCTAAGACAACCCTGTTTTCCAACTGTTTGCCCGTCATCTCCACAGGACTCCAGGCGTCCTCATCCTGCCCTGTGCCCAGCTGGTAGTTGGTGCCCATGCCCCAGGCAAAAGCACGACCTATAAAGAAAAGAGAGGCAACTGTCTCCAGGATCTTAGGGCCCCACCCTTCATATATGAGAAGCCTGGTACATGGGGTGGAATACTTGACGGTTCTCAAGCTACCACGTGGGGTTGGAGGCGAACCCGGTTCCTCTGCAAGAATAGTCGGAGCTCTCAACCATAGGCCCATCTCTCTCCAGAACCAGCAAGTGGGGCTCTTAAACCACACAAAAACCTTCTCTCACAATTCCACTTCGCCACCTTGATCACACTATTTGTTATTTCGGGGGATCAGGGTCTCACTATTGGTAGTTTAGGTAGTCTTAAAACTTGAGATCAATATTCTGTCAACTGCCAGTCAATAGCTAAGAATGCATGGGTCTTCAGACATGAGCCACCGTGCCCAGTTTTGCTTACTCATATCAACGTCAGAGCTTCTGGGTCAGGGGAAGGCAATGTCATCACCACCACTCTGCATTTCAGCTACGTATATATTGCGTCAGAGCCGAAGCCCAGCCTGACTCAGAGGGAGATTTCTACATTAAGCATATGACGAGGCCTGGGTGGCAGAGCTGTGGCCGTACCAAAGAGTTAAGAAGCTGCCGATGGCTCTTGACCGAAGGACCCGGGGATTCGATCCCCGGACAATCCATCACATGGTAGCGCTTGAGAACCGACTTTAACATCCAGTTCCAGGGGGAATCTCTGGACCTCCTCTCCTGACGCCACTGCACTTGACACAACACGGGTGCATAGACCTAACATTGCAACAGTACATATCATTAAACACATAAAAAAAAAAAAAAAAAAAAAGATCATGACCCTAGGGGCGGTTAAAAGAACAATGAGGCTGCTCTTGCAAGAGGACCTGAGATTGGTTTTCTAAGTAACTTACACAGGGCAACTACCAAGTGTCTATAACTCTAGTTCCAAGGGGAACCATCTCCTCTTTTACTGGCCTCAGTCAGTGGGCATTTGCATTACAGAAGTGCACTTACCATGCTTGCAGGCAAAACATACATATACATTACAAAAAAAGAAAAAAAAAAGAAAAAAAAAAGGAAAACTATAAGCCCTTGGGGTTCCCAACCAGACAAGATATGAGAAACCCCACGTACCATCCTTGGATACAGCATACCCCACTGAGGCCCCACAAACAAAAAATAGGACCCACCAATGACACGAGATGATTGGTGCGAGCATCTGGAGATGAGAGTGGGTATAGCTACTTTCTCCTGCGGCACCAACTCTCCAACGGCCTAGCCGCCCATAACAATCGGCTCCCGGCCAGCGCTATAATTTGCTTTTCCTTATGGAAGAGAGATTAGTAAAGGGCCTAACCAAAAGCAAGATGGGACAGTAACGCTAGGTGTGCGCACTTCTTGGGGGCTTGTCTCTGCTCTCAGCTGTCATAAGGTTTACAGGATCATCAGCCTCATCGGGGGCGGGAGCTAGGAGAGCCTCCATGCAACTTCCCAGTGAACCTGTAACTGGAAGTACCAGGATTTGGGGCAAGGAAGGGGTAACCCTCATGGACCCAACCCAGGATCCCAGTAGTCTGGTTATTTCAGAGACCACTTTGTCTCTAATGTAACTGAAGTCCTACCTTCTGAATCCATGCAGACTGTATGGTGTTGGCCACCAGAGAAGCCTACCCAGGACTTGGTGGAATTCTTGAAGGATGTCAAGTTCTGAGGTATGAAGCAAGATCCTGTGCCTGGAGTTCCTGTTGTCAAGGGTGACGGTGTTCTCGAAGCTTCCCGTTTTACTCCCATCCCTGGCCAGGCCACCCTCACCAGGACATGTCTAATCTCACTTTGCAGACATCCAACTATGTCTGAGGGTTCAGTTGTCCCACAAAGCAAGAAATGAATGAAGGTGGAGCCAGGAATGGAATCAAGGTCACCGAGTTATGTCTGACACTAGGATCAGGACTCACCAAGCTGGTGATAGTTGGAGAGGCCAAAGCCATAGACATGGCCCTCACAGGAGATGGCGAAAGTGAAATAGGCACACAAGAAGGCATCCTGGAACCTAACATGGCCCGGGTTCCCCGGGACTTCAGTAGCACACACTTGGGGACCAGGAGTCGCTCTGTAAGAAAAGAGGAGAGTGGCCAGGCGTGGTGCGCACGCCTTTAATCCTACTCACTTGGAGAGCAGGGCAGGCGGTATCTCTGGAGGTTCAAAGGCCACGCCTGTCTAAGCAGATGAGTTAAAACACCCAGCGGTGGGCTACAGGAAGACCCTCTCCTCAAAAAACAAAATAAAATTAAAAAAAAAACGGAGAGGCAGAGTCAGTGACAGGCCACAGGGTCGTTTCTTCTAATCCTAGGGCATCCGGGGGCAGCTCTCTTCCATTACCAGTCCCGAAGGGAGGCCAAGCAGGGACCCTTAGCCTCAGAAGATAGAAGAGGAAACTTAAGGCTCACGAGTCTCAAGTACCTTGGTCAAATTTGATTTTTTTTTTATATTTTTGTTGGTCTTTTTGAGACAGGGTTCCCCTAGCCCAACGTGGCCCTGGAGCAATTCACTATGGTAGACCACCAGGCCCGCCTTGAACTCAGAGATCCTGCCTGCCTCTGCCTCCCCCGGGATTTAAATGCATGTACCATCACTCCTGGCCCTTGGCCAAATTTTGACCAGGAAGGGAAATGTTAATGTGGAAGTCACTGTGCTGTGGCGATCATCTCTTTATTCTAATAAACTAATTTCTCGTTTAAAGTAACCCCTGGGATGGCTTGGCAACCTGTCCCATATAGAGGTATAAAGCACTTACCAAGGCCTTGACGGCCACCGCGGTTGGCATAATATCAGCTACACGGCCCAGCTGACCCTGCTCCCCACAACCCAAGGTGTAAAGGTCACCATCAGCTGTCACATCACCAAGTGGTCGTTTCCTGAACATGAGGAAGGCAGAAGATGCAGGATGGTCTGTGTGGCCTAGGGCTGAGCTGGTCTAGACAAGGCTTTCCTAGCTCTTGCCACAGTGGGGCTCCCACTCACTCACCAGACCACCTTTACCACAGGGTGTTCAGCTGCACTTGCAAAGGCACCAATGCTCTTCTTCATGGGCTCCAACAGCCCAATCACCACATTATTGTCCTACAAAGGAGAGACATAAGGACACTTAACCAGCCAGGCTTGGCCTACTGCCTAGCCAAACACGGGCTTGCATGAATGAGGCAGGCAGGAGCCTGACCACATAAAGAAATACTTCCGGGTGGAGAGATAGCCTAGGCGGTTAAGAGCACTGACTGCCTCTTGCAGAGGACCCAGGTTCGATCTCCAGCACCCACATGGCGGCCGAGAACCGTCTGAAACTCCAATTCCAGGAGAACCCAGTTCCAGGGGAATCGACGCCCTCTTCTGAGCTCCGCGGCATTGCACGACACGGGTGCACAAAGTGCATGCGGCAGTACATTCATACACATACAGAAATAATAAAAAAAAAAAAAATTAAAAAAAAAAAAAAAAGAAAAAGAAATACTTCCAAAGAAAAGTTCCATGGGCTAGGAATTGTGTTAAAGCAAGTGAGGGGGGGCTGGAGAGATGGCCTAGCGGTTAGAGCACCGACGCTCTTACAGAGGACCCGGGTTCGATCCCCAGCGCCCACATGGCGGCTAAGAACCGTCTGTAACTCCAATTCCAGGAGAAACTCCAAGTTCCAGGGGAATTGAGACCCTCTTTCTGACCTCCGCGGCATTGCACGACAGGTGGTGCACAGACCTGCATGCAGACAAGTTGCATAAACACTTTTTGAGGACAAACTTTAGTAGCCGTCATTTTTCATTTATGGCCCTTAGAAATCTCTGTGGGCAGTCATGGGAGGGGACAGTTAATATAGCACCTCCTGCCCTTGTCTTCTTAGTCACCTTGTCTTCTTCCTGGTCAGGTCTGGTGGGTCAGTGGGTTGGTTCACCTGCTCCGCCCCCCTTTTTCAGAAATGAAATTTTGCATGGGTGGGAATCAGCCTTTCTTACATTGGGATAGACAGACACATGAGCTTGTTTCTTTTTTTTTTAAATTTTATTTTATTTTTTTCTTTTTTTGTATGAATGTACTGTCTGCTTGCAGGTCTGTGCACCCGTGTCGTGCAATGCCGCGGAGCTCAGAAGAGGGCGTCGGATTCCCCTGGAACTGGAGTTCTCCTGGAACTGGAGTTTCAGACGGTTCTCGGCCGCCATGTGGGTGCTGGAGATCGAACCTGGGTCCTCTGCAAGAGCAGTCAGTGCTCTTAACCGCTAGGCTATCTCTCCAGCCCCGGAAGTATTTCTTTATGTGGTCAGGCTCCTGCCTGCCTCATTCATGCAAGCCCGTGTTTGGCTAGGCAGTAGGCCAAGCCTGGCTGGTTAAGTGTCCTTATGTCTCTCCTTTGTAGGACAATAATGGTGTGATTGGGCTGTTGGAGCCCATGAAGAAGAGCATGGTGCCTGTGCAAGTGCAGCTGAACACGCCTGTGGTAAAGGTGGCCTCTGGTGAGTGAGTGGGAGCCCACTGTGGCAAGAGCTAGAAAGCCTTGTTCTAGACCAGCTCAGCCCTAGGCCACACAGACCAGCTCTGCATCTTCTGCCTTCCTCATGTTCAGGAAACGACCACTTGGTGATGCTGACAGCTGATGGTGACCTCTACACCTTGGGTTGTGGGGAGCAGGGTCAGCTGGGCCGTGTAGCTGAATTATTTGCCAACCGCGGTGGCCGTCAAGGCCTTGGTAAGTGGCTTTATACCTCTAGTGGGACAGTTTGCCAAGCCATCCCAGGGGTTACTTTAAAGAGAAATTAGTTAATTAGAAGAATGCCCAGCACAGTGACTTCCACATTAACATTTCCCTTCCTGGCTCAAAATTTGGCCAAGGGCCAGGAGTGATGGTACATGCATTTAATCCCGGGAGGCAGAGGCAGGCAGATCTCTGAGTTCAAGGCCAGCCTGGTCTCCATAGTGAATTCCAGGCCAGTTGGGCTACGGGGAGACCCTGTCTCAAAAAGACCAAAAATAAATAAAAAAAATTTTGACCAAGGTACTTGAGACTGTGCCTTAAGTTTCCTCTTCTATCTTCTGAGGCTAAGGGTCCCTGCTTGGCCTCCCTTCGGGACTGGTAATGGAAGAGAGCTGCCCAGGATTAGAAGAAACGACCCCTGTGGCCTGTCACTGACTCTAGCTCTCCTTTTTTTTATTTTATTTTATTTTGTTTTTTGAGACAGGGTCTTCCTGTAGCCCCCGCTGGAACTCACTCTGTAGACCAGGCTGGCCTTGAACTCACAGAGATCCGCCTGCCTCTGCCTCCCAAGTGCTAGGATTAAAGGCGTGCGCCACCACGCCTGGCCACTCTCCTCTTTTCTTACAGAGCGACTCCTGGTCCCCAAGTGTGTGCTACTGAAGTCCCGGGGAACCCGGGGCCATGTTAGGTTCCAGGATGCCTTCTGTGGTGCCTATTTCACTTTCGCCATCTCCTGTGAGGGCCATGTCTATGGCTTTGGCCTCTCCAACTATCACCAGCTTGGTGAGTCCTGATCCTAGTGTCAGACATAACTCGGTGACCTTGATTCCATTCCTGGCTCCACAATTCATTCATTTCTTGCTTTGTGGGACAACTGAACCCTCAGACATAGTTGGATGTCTGCAAAGTGAGATTAGACATGTCCTGGTGAGGGTGGCCTGGCCAGGGATGGGAGTAAAACGGGAAGCTTCGAGAACACCGTCACCCTTGACAACAGGAACTCCAGGCACAGGATCTTGCTTCATACCTCAGAACTTGACATCCTTCAAGAATTCCACCAAGTCCTGGGTAGGCTTCTCTGGTGGCCAACACCATACAGTCTGCATGGATTCAGAAGGTAGGACTTCAGTTACATTAGAGACAAAGTGGTCTCTGAAATAACCAGACTACTGGGATCCTGGGTTGGGTCCATGAGGGTTACCCCTTCCTTGCCCCAAATCCTGGTACTTCCAGTTACAGGTTCACTGGGAAGTTGCATGGAGGCTCTCCTAGCTCCCGCCCCCGATGAGGCTGATGATCCTGTAAACCTTATGACAGCTGAGAGCAGAGACAAGCCCCCAAGAAGTGCGCACACCTAGCGTACTGCCCATCTTGCTTGGTTAGGCCCTTTACTAATCTCTCTCTCCATAGGAAAAGCATATAGCCTGGGCCGGGCCGAGTATGGGCGGCTAGGCCTTGGAGAGGGTGCCCAGGAGAAGAGCATACCCACTCTCATCTCCAGGCTGCCCATCATCTCTTCAGTGGCCTGTGGGGCCTCAGTGGGGTATGCTGTATCCAAGGATGGTACGTGGGGTTTCTCATATCTTGTCTGGTTGGAACCCAAGGCTTATGTTTCCTTTTTTTTTTTTTTTTTTCTTTTGTATGTATGTATGTTTTGCCTGCAAGCATGTAAGTGCACTCCTGTAATGCAATGCCCACTGACTGAGGCCAGAAGAGAGCATTGGGTCCCCTGGAACTAGAGTTATAGACACTTGGTAGTTGCCCTGTGAGTACTAGAAACCAAATCTAGGTCCTCTGCAAGAGCAGTCGGCACTCTTAACTGCTAGGCCATCTCTCCAGCCCCAGGTCATGATTCTTAATGAACTCCTTAGCAGGCTGGGCTCTGCCATTATACGTAGCTGAAATGCAGAGTGGTGGTGATGACATTGCCTTCCCCTGACCCAGAAGCTCTGACGTTGATATGAGTAAGCAAAACTGGGCACGGTGGCTCATGTCTGAAGACCCAGCACTTAGGATATTGAGGCAGGAGAATTGTCAATTTTGAAGCTAGCCTAGACTACATAGTGAGACCCTGTCCCCCAAAAAACAAATGTGGGTGGCGAAGTGGAATTGGAGAGAAGGTTTAGTGGTTAAGAGCACTTGCGGGGCTGGAGAGATGGCCTAGTGGTTGAGAGCTCCGACTATTCTTGCAGAGGACCCGGGTTCGATCCCCAGCACCCACGTGGTAGCTGAGAACCGTCAAGTATTCACCCCCATGTCCCAGGCTTCTCATATATGGAAGGGTGGGCCCTAAGATCCTGGAGACAGTTGCCTCTCTTTTCTTTATAGGTCGTGCTTTTGCCTGGGGCATGGGCACCAACTACCAGCTGGGCACAGGGCAGGATGAGGACGCCTGGAGTCCTGTGGAGATGACGGGCAAACAGTTGGAAAACAGGGTTGTCTTAGCTGTGTCCAGTGGCGGTCAGCACACAGTCTTACTAGTTAAGGACAAGGATCAGAGTTGATGACGTCTCTGAGGGCCTAGCTTCTGGCCCCTGAACCCAGCCTCCTAGAACAAGAAAGCAGCCAACTACAGATTCCAGAAGGCCTCTCCTACCTGAGCACCTTTTCTCCCATGTTTTCCCATCAGCAGAGCAGAATCCTTTTCCTCTTTTCATCCTCCTTTGTGGAATCATCCTACGACTTGCACGATGAAAATGGGATAGGTGTTCTCATCAGGAGCACTGCTCACCCCAGACCAATGTGGCTAGCCCTTTCCTCCCTCCTGCCCCCCCCCCACCTCCATGGTCCTGGCTGGCCCTGGCTTTGCCTACCAAAAAACAAAACTGCCTGCCTGGGGGTTTGGTGTCATACTCTTGAGAAGTTGGGACTCTGACAAGTCCCGTGTGTAACATGTGCCACTTTTTCCATTCCTAACTGTAGTTCACAGGGAGACAGATAGTACAGTCATCAGAGCCAGTTGTCATGGACACATACCCGGGGAAATCTGGACAAAGGCTTTGCAGAGCTATGGGCAACCCCAAGCCAAATATTTGGCTCTAAACAGGTACCCATGGGGCAAAAACAGTAATCTGTTTGAAGAAAGCCAGTCAGCTGTTCTTCCAAAAGCACAAAGCATCCTGTTCCTTAGGTGTTGCCTGTGCGACCCCTTCTCCAGTAGCCCTTGCCTGCCACAGAGGACTGGAAAGCCAGCCTGGCTCTGCTGGGCAGTCAGGGCATGGTGTTGGGGAACGAGAGGAGGAGCGGGGCAGGGTTCCCAGGGACAGGCTGGTCCTAAGAAAACAGAGCAGCAACTTGTACTGTGGCTGAGAAAATAGTTCTGATTTTTTTTTTAATTGTAAACTATTTTGGAGGGGAGAGTAAATCTTTAACACTTTAAATAAATAGAGTTTTATAAAATGGACTTTATTTTTTTAATGCTTCCCGGGGTTCTCTTTTCTGAAGGAGTGTCTGGCATGTGCCACGAGCACTGTTAGAAGGGCAGAGTCAGCCCCTGCCCAGGAATCTGTGTCAAGGCTGTAGCGTGAAGGGTGCCAAGCTATCCCCAGGCAATCACTTGAATTTGTTAAGAATTTATTTTTTTAGGTATACAAGTGTTTTCCTGTAGGTGTGTGCACATGTACACATCTCGTTCCCACAGAGGGAACTAAAGTGTTCTTAACCAATGCACCATTTCTCTAGCCTGTCGCTGGATTTTGGGGGGAAGGGAGAGGGAATGAGGGAGGATTGAGCCAGGTTCTCACGATATATAGCACTGGCTGGCCTAGAACTTGCTATGTAGACCAAGCTAGCCTTGGAATCAGAGATCTATCTTCTGCCTCCTGAGTGCTGGATTAAAGGTATGTGCCACCATGCCAGGCCTTGGATTTTTTTTTAGTGATACATATACATAAAACAAAAGAAATGGAATGGTTCATTTGTCTTTTTGTTTGAGTTGGGGAGGGGTTTGTTTTGGTTTGGTTTTGGTGGTATTTTCTTTCTTTTTTTTTTTTAATTTTATTTCTGTATGTGTATGAATGTACTGTCTGCATGTAAGTTTGTGCACCCGTGTCGTGCAATGCCGCGGAGGTCAGAAGAGGGTGTCAGATTCCCCTGGAACTGGAGTTTCAGACGGTTCTCGGCCGCCATGTGGGTGCTGGGGATCGAACCCAGGTCCTCTGTAAGAGTGGTCGGTGCTCTTAACCGCTAGGCCATCTCTCCAGCCCCCGGTTTTGGTGGTATTTTCATAGCATCTCCCTGTCTCTAGCTGGCCCGGAACTTGCTATGTAGTCCAGACTGGCCTTAATCTCACAGAGATCCATCTACCTCTGCCTCCAGAGTGCATGCTGGGACTAAAAGCCTACCACCATGTCCAGCTCTGGTTTGTTTTTGTTTTTTAATTTTTAAAATTTTTTGATTAAAAACTTTTTTCTAATGCAAAAATTTTATTCAGGAATAACAACGAGCCTAGGAAAATGGAGAGGAAAGCAGTCTTCAGCAAGTGGAAATGATGAAGACTCACCAAGGACCATAAGCAACAAGTCTTCCTATTGTTGCAAGTCAATAGGAAGACTTGTTGCTTATGGTCCTTGGTTAAATCTCTGCACCTGATGAGGTAGAAGGGGATTCAATCTGGGCTTGCTTCTGTTCCGGTTCCACTGAAATTTTCTGATAAGAAAGTTGACATCCCAGATAATCTTCATTCCTTTTATGTTTATTGATGTATTGTGCCAAAAACTTCAAGATATCCGTTTCCTAGTCATTGGTAGCTGCACTCTAGTTTTAGCGGGAGCTCAGTTATTGTCTCTTCCAGGTCCAGAGCTGTTTCTAGGGCTCTTACAGGAGTGGTGAGTTCATTCATATCAGGCATCCTGATGGTCCCTGAGATATGAGGATTTCACGTGCTTTTGTCTTTTCATCTGCCTGGGCTTCAAAGAATAAGGCAAAAGGTGTTCCTGAGCCATCATTGAACCTGTAGGCCATGGATAAATACACATTGCCAACATGTAGCATGGAAGATGCCACTTCGCTGATAGCATATACACATTCTCCACAATAGGGATCGTTGCTGATTTCTTGAGCCATCTCACCATTAGGGAAATTCAGCATAGGATTTTATGTATGTGAATATATTGCACCCATGTCACACAGTACCCTGCAGAGGACAGAAGAGGGCACTGGATCCCTGGAATTGGAGTTATGGACAGTTGTTAGTTGCAAATGCTGGGAATCAAACCTGGGTCTTCTGAAAGAGGAGCCAGTGTTCTTTTTTTTTTTTTTTTTTTTTTTTTTTTTTTTGTCTTTTTGAGACAGGGTCTCCCTGTAGCCCCAGCTGTCCTGGAACTCACTTGTAGACCAGGCTGGCTTGAACTTGGATTCCTGCTTGCCTCCCAAGTGCTAGGATTAGGATAGGCGTGCCCACCACACCCGCAAGCCAATGTTCTTAACGTGTGAGACAGTTCTGGCTCCTTGTTTTTTGTTTTTGTTGGTTTTTTAAAAAGGCTCATGGTAGTTGAGGCTGACTTCAAGCTCACTATTAATTCCACTCTTTTTTTTTTTAATGTATATGAGTGGTAACGGTCTGCATGTACGGTTGGGACCTGTGTCATGCAATACCATGGAGGCAGAAGAGGCGTCGGATTCCCCGAACCGAGTTAAAGCAGTTCTTACTGCCATGTGGGTGCTGGGAATTGAAACCCAGGCTCCTCTGCAAGACAGTCAGTGCTCTTAACTGCTGAGCCATCTCTCCAGCCCTTAATTCCACTCCTAATCCTTTTGCCTTACCCTCCTGAGTGCTGAGATTATAGGCTTGGCTTTGGGATAGGTTATTTATTCACTTTTGGTCTTTTTGAGACAGAGTCTCCCTGTAGCTCCAGCTGGCCTGGAACTCACAGAGATCTGCCTGTCTCTGCCTCCCAAGTGCTGGGATTAAAGGTATGTGCCTCCATGCCCAGCTTTTAATTTTCTAATCCCCAAATCAAGATTTTCAGGTTCAGCATATTTCTAGAAATCCTTGACTGAACTACCTGTATTTTCTTTTTTTTTTTTTTTTCTTTTTTTTTTTCTTTTTTTTTGTTTTTTTTTATTTATTTTTGAATGTGTATGATGTACTGTCTACATGTTAGTGTTGTGCACTCGTGTCATACAACGCCGCCCATCAACGCCCGCGGAGGTCAGAAGAGTCAGAGGTCTTCGATTTCCCGGAACTGGAATCTGGGATTCTCCTGGACAAATAGGTCGCTATCTAAAACCGCCTAAACTACCCCTACCTAACTCTAAACGCTAAACGCCTCTAACCTAACCCTCTAACCTAAACTCCTCTACTCCTACTCTAACTCTCCTCTAAAAACTCATACTAACCCCGCTACCCTCGTACTGCTCCTAAACTACTCTCCTACTCTAAACCTAAACTCTACTACTACCGAAACTCCTCTAACTAACTCTATTTCTCTCTCTACTCTATTCTCTACTACTCTAAACCCTCGAAAAACGCTAACTACTCTACTAACTCTACTCTACTCTAAACGTACTTCCTCTACTCTACTCTCTACTATTCTCTACCTCTACTCTACCTAAAAAACTCATACTTCCTCCTCATACCCTCTACCCTCTACGCTAAACTCTACTATTCTCTACGCATACCCTCCATAACCACTCTACTCTCTTAACTAACTCAATAGTTCTTCTAACCTACCTCTACCAAATAGTTTCTCTACTCTAACCAACTAACCAAACAAACCTCCTCTAACCAAATAGTGTCTAGTTCGCCTAAAAATCTAAAAATAGTTCT